>VXBI01010765.1:0-18691 GCA_013397375.1 Toxostoma redivivum
TTCAACCCCCAACATACTGTTAATTGTCCAATTGGATACGCACTATGCATGGGCTTTTTGCTCTGACTATAATTTATTGTTTTATTCATGGAACTCAATTGGCCATGGACATATGGCCTCATAATGGCCAATATCTTCTATGAATTTTTGAGTTTTATAAAGATAAGGAAAAAATCAAGCAAAATTGCAAATTGATTAGATAGCTACATATTTAATGATTTTCAGAAGAGTGAGCGTTCATTCTACAGGAGAGTTTCTGAGTTTTCATCAGTGCAAACCTTCTTGGAAATTAAAACTGCTGAGTGCAAGTTAAAGGTATGCTACCATTAGAAACATGTAATCAAGTTTGTTTTTCCACCTGCTAGACCCAAGCAAACACTCAGGGTTCTTTGCAACTCTCAACCCTTTCTACTCCTATATTGTTGCATTCTTGTCAACCCAAGCAAGGATAGCCAAGAGCATGTTCCCAAGTCTCAGTGCATTCAATGAAGGGTAGGTTGTTTGGGCACTTAGGAACCAAAGACATACATCAAGGGCTTGAAGTGGGGAAAAGAATTTGGTCAGCGAGCAACAGAACAGAACATGGGTGTTTTTGTAAGCCAAGAGTAAAAGCTGAAAAGGGTGAAATCCAAGGAACAGAATCCAGCCACAGAAGTGAGCTAAATAGTGATGTTTCAGGACTGAATGGGACACTAGATCTAAAGGTAATGTTCGTTGCTTCCAAGAACAACTGTTTGATGCTCCAAGAATACATATAGACACAAATAATAAATGTAAATGGCTCTATGGATACTGACACTGAGATTAGTCCTTTAGAGACTCCTGGGCCCCAACAGTGGCATGCACCAAGGTACAAAAATGGTGGCTAGGGTAGGAGGTGGTTCCTGAGCTCAGTCAAAGCAGATCCAGGAGCAGCTGGAAGGCTCACTGTCCTTTCTTGCTCCTACAGCAATGACTGCCTGAAAGCAAAACCGCCTTGGCCAGGTAGGTGAGAAAAATTGTAAGGATATTTTGGTTATTACTTATCAAATCTTAGAGGATGGAGGGAATAAGGGCTTTAGAAAGATATGTGTCTTGGAAATCAGACTCAGCCCTGCCTTGAAGCTGAGTGGCCAGCAGTTTCTGAAGTCCACATTAACACACTGATGACAAGATGACTTGTGATTGAATATAGTCCAAGATATCTCACAGGGTTTCCTACTCCTGTCTCAAGGGCTGGAATTACAGCATTCACCATTAGCTTCATCAGAGGCATCCCTAAGGAATGCCTCTTTCCCAAATGGCTGTGAAGATATGGGTTGTATTTGAATCTTTCCCAACCACTACGGAATTGTCAAGCATCCAGGAATCAATTTGTGCTCCTTTATGGTATCTGTGAGTATTTGCATGCAGTTTCCCACAATATGAGTGGGAAATTGAAAAACAAGGCTGAAGATGGACAGAAAGGTTATGTGCAAATAGCCAGAATACACTGAGATATTTGTTCTATCCATGTACTTGGTTCTCATCACAAAGAGTCACAGATTCATATGTTTGAATGGGACATCTTGACTTGCTCAATTTCTGCTTGGGTGCTGCTGAAAGCACCAGAGGACAGTGTAACCTAAAGACAAAAATACACAGCTAAAATTTTTCAAGAGGAAAATTTGTCTGGTATTTTTAAGAATACTGTTTTAAAAAGCTATTTTAAAAGCTATTCCTGAAGTGGTTTCTAAATAGTTGTTAACACAATATTTCAATCAGATATTAATGATTTCAGAGTAGCTAATTTAGCTGTTGCTGCTCCTCCATCTTACCACAGTGCTTTCTGATATCCCAGTTCTTTTACTTTGTGAAACTAAGCTGAATAATAGAGGTCACAGGAACATGATAAAAACCACTGTGCAAATATATTTCACGACCACATTGAGCAAGTTTTCCTAACTCTTTTTTAGGAGCTACATCTTTTTTATTTACTACATCTGATACAGGTGTACATCCAGCAAAAGGTGTACTTGCACTTCTTTAAAGGAGTTGCCAGTAACAGGGCCCTGTACCTGAGAAGCTCTGGTGTTCCAAATTGTGTTATGTGTTTATAGCATAATCCAGACCTATTTCAAACAGAGAAATATTTTTTTTCCAGAACAAAAGAACTGTTTTGCTCAGGACTTGCAGTAGCGAAGCCATTTTCACAGTTGTGTGCTGGACTGGGCTGATATGTCACAACTTCAGTGGCTACTCCTACATGTCTGGGAGGTGCAGGGGGTGTGGTGAGCCGAGACTAGCTGAAACAGTGGGGTCCCTCATGCAGAGAGTTTGCGATGGGTGCCTCGGATATTCCTGACCTAGCTCACGGGATCATTTATTCTGACCTATGCCCATTTTCCACAGCAGCTCAAGACTCTGGCTTTGCACAGGGATGTGCGTCCAGTTAGAAGCAATCAGGGTGACTGATCTGAGATGTCTGATCTGCCAAGCTTCCTGTGTTATCAGTCATTTGTATTTCTGCTGTGGTTATTTAATGACCACAGTGAAGCAGTTGTTAAGTGGCTCAGAAGACTAACATATATTGAGTCTAATCAGGCACAGTTTGAAACCTGAGATTTTGGTTTCTCTCTAGCTAACCAATATAAACTATGCGATCTGAGTTTCTGTTTCTAAAAACATTCAGTATTTCCATATAATTTTCCTGTTCTTTGCAAAGGAAAGATCGTCCTTAGTTGTGTTGTTACATTGTCCTTGAATGGAGTAATTCCTTAAAAATGTGAGGAAAACTGCTGAGGAAATTATCAAGTTTCAGATACTATTTAAGCCCTTTACAAAAGCACTACAAATTAATGTTCTTCTAAATTTCTTTGCCAAAGAATATTCTTACAATTAGATGCACAAAAGGTGAGAGAGAAGGCTGAACTTTGATTTTTCACAATGCAGTCAGGTCTGGAAAAAGAACTCTATTTTTCAAATAGTGAATTAGCAAACTCTATGTACATTTTCTGTTCTCTAAGCAGAACCTGCTTTAGTTTGTTGTAAATGCTAAGTTGTTAGGTGTTGTGTGAACTGGTTTCATGCTGGGGACTGCTCAGCAGTAGAAGAGATGGAGGTCACTAGATCTCTTATCATCATGGTCTTTTCAGGTAGTGACTTCTGTTTTACTCAGGCATTCTCTTCAGTTTGGTTTTCATGTTGACTCAGAGAGTGACTGCTATATAAAGATGTACAGATAGGAATTAATGTGATTTGGTATGGATAAATGGTAGGATACTCTCCAAAAGGATGTCCCTAAAATGGAATATTGACTCACCTGCTTCTGGAATCAACTAGTCTTAGCAACCATCGTGTCTGTTGTCAGCTCTGCTTACATTTGTAAGAACAGAGTCTTGCCAGGAACAGAAGTATAAGCAGCTTGTTGTTGTTGTGTTAAGGTTAGCGATATCAATCTAGACATCAAGGATGAATCAATAGGAACAGCTGCAGGATCCATCAAAACTTCACCTTATTCAGGAGCATAATCTGTTTCAGATACTGACAAAAGTGAACAAACAAATTATTGAGTAATTTGCCCCAATTTCACTTAAGTTTGAGACCTCAGCCTAGAGTGCGAAAGTGAAAGCCACAGGGTTTTTGATATGTCTGTCTTTCTTGTCTACAAGCCTTCTACTTCTCTATCTGTGCCAAAAATCCCTGTGGTACAAAAAAACTGCTCTTGGATCAGTCTTAGCTTGAATGCACTTGGAGGTGTCATGAAAGCACTGGCACTGTGTCTGGAAGACATAGTTGCTGTGCCCTTTTGCCTGAGGACAAAAAGTTCAGTCCTTTACCAGTGAGTAATAACTGGGTGGATCAGCTGTAATACAGGAGATGGGTTAATTCTGCATGCTCGTCATCATGAGCCATTGTTGCATTGCATCATGTATTCCAAACCCATGGTGTCAGTGTAAGGTGTGACAGTTGATTTTGATAAATAGGAAGCAAGAGTCTACAAATTACTGCATCCTCCAAGGACTCCAAGGGACTATTACAAAATTACATCTTTTCATCCGTTTCTTAGTGTTTTGTTCTGGTTTTTATTACAGTTTAAGGTTCTTTTCAGGCATATAATTGTTGTAAGTCTGAATATGGAAAGGCTATATTCTGTTTCTGTGTATCACAACCATAAGGTCCTGGGCACTTGTGAAAACCAGTAGACATTTTGTCTTCAGCTGACTTCATCACAGTTGAATCAGAAACATTTTATGCATCCCCTCCTAGTAACCTTTCTTTTGCCCTTTCATTCTTTTTCCCTCTTAAGCAAATAGAAATACTACTCAGGCACCAAATGTTTTTGTGTGTGTGAGAGAGTACAAACATTAGATATGGTTTAATGGGCAATATTTCTTTGCAGTCTAAAGCCATTTCATTGCTTGCGTATGTTTGTGTGCTCAATATGGACTTACTTTGTTTCTCATTGGACTGTGACATTCTGTTTCTCAATGCCATGAGAGAGCAGGCAGCTCACGTAAGAGGCTTGTATTACATGAACAGGTGTGGCTTTGAAAGAAACTCCAGACTATTTCCAGCACGAACTTATTCACCACTGAGTCTTTTCACAGTTACCTACTTGTGAGAGTGGGGCTGATAAACAAACTCTCATTTGGCAATACAGCTATGCTTGGTATGAAGTAATCAGCTTTTCCAAAGGCTAAAAGAAAAATTCCTCTGGCTGATTCAGACATTTATGTGGCAAATTAACCAAATTAGTCTTTGGTTGGGGGGGTGTGGCCAAGAAATTGGCATGTATTGACCACAGTGGCTTCCCTCCATCCCAAGGGAATAAGGAGCAGGTGTCAGGCCTTTCATGGGGAGCAGGCATATCACACAGGGTCTGAATGCAACCTCTTTGGGAATCTTTAGGGAAACTTAAAGGGGTGAGAGCACAGGCCACCGAAGTCCTACAGAGAGAGGTTGGTACAAGTCTACACTGAGGTACTTAAAGGTTGTTACTGTGTTAGCATTAAGGCTCCAGCAAAAGTACTCCCAAATATTCTCCTGTACCTTTGCCTATAGGTATTCTACCTTGTATGGAGACAGTTAAATATCAAGGAAATGCGAAAACGATGGGACAGATAAAGCCAATTAATTAAGGAATGTTAAATTATGATTGTTGATACTTCCACAGCATTTATCTTATTCTGGGAAATGCAAAATAAATTATTTCAGTATGTTTTATCACATTTGTAAATACCCTCTTATTTAAAGGACAGATATCAGTACTTGGGTTAAGGGGTGGATAGGTTGGTAATACATGTTCGTACGTGCTATTATGCGTTAAATATGTAGTCCATTACAAAGTATTGCTAAAGCAAAAGAATAAGCAATGTGTCAGCAGCTGTCATAGTTGGTGTCCCAAAGCTGACTCCATACCGATGCAACGCACTGACAGTTCCCACAATCACAGAATGTGTCAGGTTGGAAGGGACCACAATGGGTCATTTGTTCCAAGCTCCCTGCTCAAGCAGGGTGATACAAAGCACACGGCATAGGATTGTGTCCAGATAGTTCTTGAATATGTCCAGTGGGGGAGATTCCACAGTCTCTCTGGGCAACGTGTTGCAGTGCATGTTCACGCACACCATGTTAAGTTCTTCCTCATATTCCTCATTTATTCCCACTGCCCTTTGTCCTATTGCTTGGCAACACCAAGAAGGACCTGGATCCAGCTTCTTGACACCCTTCCTTCAAATATTTGATGAGGTCCCGTCTCAGTCATTTCTTTTTGAGGCTGAACACACCCAACTTTCTTAGCCTTTCCTCATAAGAGAGATGCTCCAGTCCCTTAATCACCTTCATAATCTTCCACTGGACCCGCTCCAAGAGCTCCATGTCTCTCTTTTACTGAGCAGCCCAGAACTGGACACAGCATTCCAGATGATGCCTCACCAGGGCTGAGTAGAGGGGCAGGATCACCTTCTTTGACCTCCTGGCACTGCTCTTCCTAAGGTACTCCAGGATGCTTTTTTGGGTATCCTGATATTTAACTCTGACTGCAGTAAAACTATATTCACCTATACCAGCCTAAAGCCTGGCCCAACATTAAAAAGACCCATTTCCAGATATTAAAGTAAGTCCATGTTGCACATCCAAGGAGTTATTGAAATTTTCATTATTTATCCTAGAAATGTTCTGAAGTTTTAAAGAAACCTCAGTGCACCCCCTTTTGCAAAGACTGAAAATAACAAAACCATTTTTTCTCTCCTGAATCACACCTTTGTATCTGAAATATATGGTGTTCCACATCTGATCATGCCAAATTAATTTATATTTATGTTTTTCTACTTTACCTATACTTATGAAATTGAATTTTTGATAACAGATTATTTCCTTTGGCACAGTGGATACCAACATTCTTATATATACTGTTTGTAATTTTTACCCACATTTCTGAGGGCTAAGAAAATCATTCCCTGTGCCACAATTTCCAATTAATGCAATTTTTAAATATTTTCTGTGATAAAATCATACCTACTTGCATGCAAAATCTTCTAGATTTTTACTATAATTTCATTTCACTTCTACTCTAAATATGTTACATATTCTGAGGTACTACAAAGAGACTAGGCTGTTCCTCAAGCAGCTTCTTGTCAGATTTTAGCCATGATACTACAAAGATAATAAACAAAGATGGGGCAATAAATGAGGGAAATTAAGGTTACTGCTAAAATATTTTATTTTAATACAGTGGAGTACAGAGATGTTCATGTATAGAAATCCAATTCATAGTCCCTCTAGAGCAATGTAACAAATATAAAATATAGAAAATAAAGCACATATTTAAGCGCAGTAGCTGAATTAATTTTGCTATGATAATTTTGGCAAATTACAATGCAACTAGTTGCCATGTACCCTGAAATACAAATTATTCAAAAATCACAAAATTATTTTTCTATTTAAGGTTCCAAATCACTTTCTAGGATGCTACGAAATAAGGGCATAATTTTAAATCATGCTCTCCTTAAGAAAGTAACCTATGTGTCCCTTTTCACTGGGCACACTACAGAGTTCTTCTGTTTGTAACCAACTTTAAAGTTTCAGTGGATTGGTCGAACAGTGAAATGATTCTCAGCAACTTTACAGAGATTTGTAAACTGCAAAAAATGGCTTCAGGACATGGGGAATACTAAATATTTGTTACAAGCAGTCTTAAGCTGCTTTCTGATACTGAAGGTTACTGAAGTGTTTTGCAAAATGTTTTCATTGAAAGAGAATCTCTTTATTATACTTTCTAAGAAAGTTGATAATATTAGAGTGGTTCCTATCCTCCAGGTCCAATTGAGGCTGGTTTTTCAAGACACTAACATGAAGAATAATTTTATTCTAATATATTGTTTCTTTGTTTAGTTTCAAAACACTACAGTTATTTTCTGATATTCATATCTCAAACAGTTTCCCCCTTTAGTCCCAAAGCTTGTTGCACTTCTTTTATTTTTCTAATCTAGCAGGCTTTTTTCTGAATGGGAATGTGTTCTAACAGCCAGCTTTTCTAGCACTGTAAAGCACCAGACCTGTCTATTGTACAGAGATTCAGAGACACGTTGTATCCTCTTTGGAACTGCAAAGGAAACAATTTGTTAAAGACCCTTTCCGCCCAAGAACTGGGCTCATATTCCATGGCAAAGGGCTCCATAAGAACATCTCCAAAGCAGAGAGATAATATGATAGGTGACATTGATATCACAAATGTCACATGTTTTTGCTGTGCCATCTATAGATCACTGTCTCTGGATTCAACTTTTGGTTTCAATACAGTTAATATCCAGATGTCCCTGAGCAAAGTAAATACTCCCTAAATACTTTCCTCATTTTTGTGATCTGTGCACTTCTCCTAATTGAATCTGTGAATCTGTAATTCTCTTTTTTATGAACCTCATCCTTTCACATGTGGGTGTAAGAGGAGAGTGCCTATCTGACTTCAAAGGGCCTTCCTCCACCCTGCACTCTGGCTGTGCTGCCCCACATTTGTAGTGGACACTCTGCTCTGAATTTGCCCCTCTTTCTCTCCCTTCAAAAGATCACACCCATTATACAGTTGAAGGAGATCTATTCCTGGAGAAACAGGCTGAAACGAGCTTGAAGTTAGAGGGAAGGTGACGCCTACTTTAGGACTGAGTACTCCAAAAGTCTGTAAGAGACTTGGCATAATTTGTTTCCTGTGTTTGGTGTAAATGCCTGGAACAGTGATATAGGAATGAGGAGCTAGGTGTTCAAAGAGCTGTCTTAATCTTCAGAGGCTGGAAGACCTCAAGACCTACCTCTCTCAGTGACCCTGCTGTCTGAGCACTTCCCTTGTTCCAATGCTCACTTTTCACAACCTTACATGTGCATTTACTGATGCAGCACATAGACTCTTGTCCTCTCACTACTCACTATAGCTTGATGCTAAGATTTTCAGCAGTCCAGTTGCTTTGTGCTATGTGTTCAATAAGAACCTGAAGTGCCTAAACTTTGCTTTGTAAGTAATTTCTTCATTGCCATCCAATTTCATCTCTCTTACTTCTTATTTGAGATGCCTTTTCAGGCCCTTGACTTCCAAAGAGAGCTAATTAAGGCACTCCAGCCTTAGTGATACAAATGACAGTAAAATTAAGTACATGGTAAGTCATACTTAAAATAAAATTTGTTATTGTCTACCATAGATGTAGGCCAGGCAAAAAGAATATCAAGGTAGCTGTAAACTCTCTAGGTACTTAGTCTTGGAGGACTAGCTGAAGTCCAGAAAGCCTTCTGGCATGTTTCTATATGCTACAGGTCTGCTTAGACCCTTCTCAGCACATGCAGTTTGTTCCAGCTTCTTCACCCTCCCAGCCTTAATCTCCTGCAAGACAGGGTTTCTAAGGAGGTCTGTGGCTCAGAGATCTATCTTGTGAAGTGCCTGCATGGAAAAAAAATCTCTCCTAGATAGATACAGCAGTTCCCCTTTCATTATCACTTTTGCTGTAAATCTGCTGTAAAGGAGAAAAGATCTCACATATCTGAGAAGAGGGACCCCATAACAAAAAAAGAGGATGAAATTATATTGTAGTAAAGCAAAACAAAAAGCCGAGGTTATTATTAAAAAAGACCCAAGCCAACCAAATAAAAAAATATTTCTTCTGCCTGGGTCAACAACAGAAAAAGGGGATAAAGTCAGAGATGCGCAGGCCTTCATAAACCTTGACAGCCACCAGAATATGTTCTAAAAATGTAGTACATAGAAATAGATAGTGAGAGTGTTTGGAAACATGCCTATGTTCTCTGTGGTTTTGTGGCACACTGTCAAAGCCCATGTCTAACTTGCAATAAGCACTGTTTGTGCAGCTTACCAAAGAGAGACAACCTGATCATGTTTTTCAAGTTGGACTTCTCACTGAAATGAATCAGTGGCCAGCTGGCACAGCAATGTGCAGGAATGTTTGATCCACAGAATAATATATTTCTGCTGATATGTAATGAAGAGCAATACTAGAAGTCATTGCTAGCTAAGAATTTTACTGAGAGCATCTGCAGCAACTCTTGTGTGTTTCTAATGGCTGTGATTACATTATAATGCACACAATGCCAACCATGCCATCAGCAATATACAGGGCAGAAAAGAAACCTCATCTTCCTTTCCCAAGGTCCGACATGTTTTTCTAACTTTTTCTTCCAACTAATATCCACTTTTATTACTTTTTTGTTTTTTAATTCTGTATTTTTAGGTATATGAGATCTAGAAAAACTTCATTTTTACACAACAGACAGGACTAAAATGCTGTACTTATTTGCAGCCAGTTCAGAGAGGAGAAGGGTTTTGTTTCTATTCATATTGTCAGGGCAATGGTTTTCTGTCACCAAGATCCCACTTGCTATCACCACACAGAAGCTTTTCCCCATTACAAGTATTAACCGTGAGCTCTAGAATTATGTGGTCTCTGTGTCTTTAGAGTCATATTTTTAAAGATTTTAGAAACTTGTCAAATTTTTGTCCAGTATCACTTTTCCACTGTGCGCTAAGTCCCCCCAGCAGATGGTCAGTGATATTCTAGTGTTAACTCTCCATTGCCTTCCCTTTCTATATACACAGTAGGTTTCTGACAAAACTTCTTAAAAGTAAGATGACTGTATTTATGCAACATGTTTTGAAATCTTAACTCTTAGGAAAAATGCTAATTTGGATCACTGTCAGACCACATGAAATCAAATGGTGTGAAATTTGATAGTGATTAAACAAAACCTGAGCACATTGATCTGAAGTTTATCACCAGTGAGACCATGGATTTTGATTCCAATCTGATTAAATTCCCTGGATATGGCAGAGGGGAGAGAGAGCTAAGAAAATGCTATTTATAAGCAGTTTAAATCAGTGCTTGAGAAAAAGTAAATGACATCTGTTTGCTGAGGGACATGAGCAAAACCTTGACACAAGATGCTGTGACTAAGATTTTAATTTCTCTCAGATATTTTACATTTATTTTGCTTTATTTGGTTTTGACTGTAGGCAGAGGCCCAGCATTTGTAGAGCTCCTTAGTTTGACAGGCATTTTAGAAAATGAAAACCTTTCTGTATGGATACAAAAAGCAATCCCAACTTGAGAATAATGTATACCATTCATACCAACAGTAAAGCATTTTCAGTGCTGTATTATTTACACAGCAGTACAGGTATTAGAGAATTTGACTGTAAGAAGGCAGTGCATTCTAAGCTCTAATTTTGCCTAGTGCCTTCTGATACTTTACTGTCTCCATGGCATTTTGATGAGCCCAAGTGCTAATAGGGTCTTTCTATCCAGTTAATATTAAGAGTGTATGAACATGCAGCAACTTGCTTCACTAATTGCACAGGTGAAGCAACCACATCCCATTTCCTGTTACCAAGTGTATTGCTATCTATAGAGCTCAGCAGTTTATAAATATTGCCACAACTTCTTATCAGAACTACATCAGCCATGGTATTTCATAACTGTTCCATATGAATGTGTTCCCAGGTACCAGGGTGTGTTTAACAAGGCCTGGGAAGATACTGCCCAAGCCCATATTAAGCAACAGCAAACAAATGAAGAGCCTTCTCTTCCTTCACTTGTACATCAACCTTTGCTCTCGTGTGTATTTTCTATATGGTGAGAGATGATCCTGAAGACCCATGAGCAGATATTGCTGCAGTACTGGCCTGCACTGCAAATCCTGCCAGAAGTGTCTCAGTATTGTTTTCATGTGCCTGGCCTCTTCTGTTCTGAAGCGACTGCTATATTGGGTGAGGAAACAGTAAAAAGCACACATGGATTTTACCTGTGATGTTTTCATCCTTCTGCTCTTCTTTTCCTAAATGTTAACATTAACTGTTCTGTTTTTCATCCCTTTTCAGCCTGCAAGTTATTTAGGAAGAATAGTTTATTCTCACAACTGTTCAGGAAGGCAGGTAGATACAGTGAACACATTTTGCTGAAATGATAATTGAAATGCAAAGTTCAATGGACTTCTTAAGGTGATACAATTAAGGTATTTTTTTTTTTGTTTACAGTTTTTTTAATAATTCAGAGAAAGGAATCTCAAAAGCATTAATCTACTTCACACAGGTGTAAATGAGATTAATTGACTCCAGACTAAATTACTTTTCTTGATGTCAGCCAGGAAGATCAACAGTTGGTTAAATTTCCCTTAACAGTCCATCTATCTCCCTCCAGAACCAATACAGTCATCCTTCTCTGTGACAGCTGCACTCAACAGCAGCATTCTGCACAAGCTTTACTGTAAATCACTTTGAAAACAAGTTTGTAGTATACGTGCAAAGTCTTCCATCAATAATCTTTAATTCAATATAAATCTGTCTTCTATGATTCCGTTTGCCCTAGTGATGGACCTTTAAAGCTACCTGGCACAGAGCAGTAGGAGTACTTGCACAGTGATTCAGCTTGGAGTTAAAGATAGTAATTTCACTCTTCTCAAGATATTTTACTTCCTTTGTAGCAACACAACCCAGCCACCTAATACAGGAATAAATCCTCAAATCCCTGAGCTTCTGCATTCCTGTTTTCATCTTCCCATTTTAGCAGCAATAGAGTAGAGCAGAACTGCAGTGTCTTGCCTTAGTTTCATGGCAAAACAACACGAACATCCAAGACATCATCAAAAAAATCAGAATGCAATAGTCATCACTCCATGTGCTAGCAAAAGTATCAAACTGCATTTGCCAAATATATTCCTTCCTGAAGTTCCCTGAAGTGCTGCTTTAAAAGAGACAGTAGATGGAATATTTTTGAGCTTGTCAAAGTTGAGAACTTCCATGAAGACAAAAATCAAATCATTCCCAGGAATGATTAACCCAGGAATGTTACAAACAAGCTCAGCATCAAGAACAGTGGTTTCAAATTTTCATATTATAATTAATGCTTCATAAAATTCTAGATTTCAATTGTGAAATGTACAAATTAACAAATAAACTGTACAAATCTAACAAGTTGCCTTTGAGAAAAAGTAAATTTCCTTTCTTTAGTTTAATAGAAGGATTCAGTTCATGGATCTCTTTTTTTACATATATATGTATTTCTGCTAATAAAGTTACATTTGTCCTTGTCTATTGACAAGTCATGATATATTGGTTTTGGTACTTCAGAGGCAACACTCCCTTATTAGGTAATAATTTTAGTAGGACTTAATGCCTTGCCAGCAAACAGAGCCTCAGGAAGCTTTGCCCCAACCTTCATTTCTACTGGGCAAAAAATGCACTCCTAGTGTGGCAATAAAGGAGTGGAAACTAATATAATGCACATAGGTGGCATCCCTGGCACTTAAGAGCCCAAGAAATATACTATATTGCAAGGGAAAAGCAGGAATGTGGCCAGGTCCATTTTCTTCATGCTCTGGCCAAAGTTAGGGAAGCACTGCTGCTTCTTACTTTCACATTTGGTTTATGTGTTGCTTGCAATTTATCCAGTCAAGTAAATTTTGCCCTTAATATGGCAGTTTCAATAATGCCTGGAGCTATTATAAGTGCTACGTACTTTCACTTGAATTTTGCCCTTTATGGACTGATGGGACCAACACACTAAAAATATATAACTTGGTTCTTGAGGTATACAGATTTATTTTTAAGATACTACAGTTTCTTCTGTCCTGTCTCCTACTAAAACTCCATTTGTTCTGTCTCATCTAGGCCACATAAACAGCTTGCAGCCGCTCTTTTGAACTGGCTTAGCTGAACTTTCTGAATCTTTCCATTCTCAATTACTAGAAGCAGAGTTAGAGGTTCCTATGGAAACAATGGGGTAAATAATGCAAAACTTATTGAAGAACTGCCTGAGCCCAAGCTATAAGTTGAGCTTTGCATTTGTATCCTGATTGTTCAAGGGTCTTTTCTTGAAGTGACCATGCAAACTATTAGAGAACTAGTAAATGACAGCAGTCTAACTTTGGGGATAAGAATTATAAACAGGCTTACACATTTTTGTCTAGCATCCTGGAACCACTTAAGGAGAGTGATTATAATGTGTCATTTTTTTGCTATTATCCTCTGTGTCACAGAATCATAGAATGACTTGGGTTGGAAGGGACCTTAAAGTTCCTGGGACTTCCTGTAATTCTAAGAACAAGCATTTTTTCATCATTTCCATAGCAACATCCATTATGAAATGGAGTTATTCAGCTCATTCATTATTGCTGTTGATTTTACACAAAAAACTGTTATTGAAACTAACAGTTAAGAAAAAGTAGTCCATATTTCTCTCCTCCTCATGTGATAAATACTACTGGGACGAGGCAATGTGACCTCCTTCTTCCAGTCATTACATTATTCTGTCAGAACATTTAAAAAAAATATTCAATTATGCTCTTCCATATAAATAATCTTAGCAATGGTATCTTCATGTTTGGCTGCTACAAGGACTGGGGCGGGACCTATGCCACCTCTAGGTCCTAAGCTCACTGCCAGGTCTATGTCCTCTGATTAAATTTAAGCTTTGGATCCTTCAACTCTTTCCCCTTTCCCGAATAAATTTATGTCTTCCTGTTCTGCACCAGCACTGGTTCACAGTCAAAGAGGGACTGGCTTAATGCACAATGACTCTTGCCATTGTGAGTTCATGGATGCTGGGTTTCCACTTCATCCCACACAGAAGCAAACCTGGGACACAATGCCTCTGACAGAGGACTACCTAAGGACTGCAGCTACAGGACTGGAGTGTCTTGGTCATCCATGGCTTACATCAGGTTTATGCCATGGACTTCTGCAGGGACATCACTGCAATGCATGTGTCCTTAACCCTTACCCCAGAGTTTACCCCAAGCTCTATAGTATTCAGACTTTTATCAACTCAGAATAAAAATGGTTGCCATCATTCACAGCTGAAACTGCAAAATGTTTTTTTTAAATGGGTAAAATTTTGAAAACCATATGACTTGAGATTTATAAAGTGCTATTTAAAAAGGGAGGATTCCACAGTTCTTTATGAACTACAGACATAAACACCCTTAAATCTCAGCTGCTGGCACACAGGTGTCACTTTTCTTAGTTACTGTTTACTTTATGGGTAATGTATAGAAACTCTAGGCATGGATAGGGATGCCACAGTGACTGACGTCACACTGACAAAGAATGAAAAGGCAATGCTTGCTCTGAAGATCCTAATATTTATTATTCCATACTCTACAGAAGAGGAAGTGACAAAAATAATAAATCAAACTTGGGATGCAGCTCCTTGCTGTCTGGACAGCTGAGCACTGGCAGTGCCGGGTGTGTATATCTGCTGCTGGGGCACACAAAAATGTGCTCACATCACACTTTTCCCTGTGTGGACCCCACTGCAAAAGCAGGTGTAAACATCTGTGCAGGCAAAAAACTGGGGATGTAAATATTAAAGAAAGAAGATTTGGGGTTAAAATACTTAATTTTCATTAAGTTCTTCTCTTTCCCAAGAAATACCCATCCCCACAGAAGGCTCTAAAGAATGCACTGCATTCATCTATCCTGCCACTGTCCCAAAACAGGGCTCCAGTAGCTGCAGACCAGAGGTGAGGTTGCTAGCTGATGGAACTCTTGGCTGTTCTGAGGGCAGATATGTTCCCTCAACATGTCTTGTGTTTATGCCAGAGCACATATACATCCTTTATATGAACAGTTTATTGCAGTTACATGGTTTTCCCCACAGCTAGTGGTGACTAAGGCCCTGTTGATCTCAGAGTCGATAGCAGATCAAGAGAGCAGAAAGATATTCTCCCTTCTCTGTGACATTCAAAACAGTAAGCACTTCTGGAAGACATCTGCAAACAGAAATTTTTTCAAAAAACACATTCCTAATCAGGTTCCTACCCTGGATCTAAAGAGGTGTTGAAACCCACCTATTCTGTCAACATGAGGTGAAACCCTCATCAGAGCCAGGAGCCAGTTGAGAGCTACAGTCTCTGCGAGTACTGCATTATTTCCAATGCAAGGGATTAAATAAAATTTAAAAAGAGAAAGAGCTGATTCTAAACTCCTTTTAGTTTGACTCTTTCTTTCTGATTGTTTACTTTTTAGTCACCTTCACCAGCACATAAACTCACTTCTGATTGGAGCAAAAGCTTAGACTGTACTGTAACTACCATAGTACAAACTGTGAGGAAAATATCACCCATTGCAAGAGTCAGAGAAGAGGTTGCTAATACTGGTTATATTACAGTAGTGCATTAACCCCCAGAAATTATGTTTTGAGTGGTACTGTATGCATTTATTGAGGGACAGTCCCATCTTCAAAGAGCTAAACACTTAGCTGTAGATGACAAGATGAAAAAAAGAATAGCTATGTTTTAAACATATGAGTTTAGAGATAATAAAGCCTAAATTAGAACTTAAAGAAATTCATGTTACCTATATCTGAAGAAGGCACAAGCTAAACATCCAAGTGAGCCCATAGTTTTCTTCTGTAGTAAATGGAGAGAGGGCCATGTCTGCAGAGGATCATACAACTCAAATACATGTGAATAATCCCCCTTTTCAGGAATAATTTATACAAATAGTTTTAATTAGGCATTACTGCAACAAGAGCTGGTTGGGATTAATCATTCTGTTTGCCTTATCCAAGGACACAGCAAAAATTAATGCTGGAGTATGACCCAGAGTCATCTGTCTTCTTGGATATCCTGGTTTTATCTTAAAGTGCTGTGTTTCACTTCTGTTCTGATCCAGCAGAAAGTTCAAGTAACTGACGTAACCTAAGAAGTAAATGAGAATTAACACAAAATCTTAGTATTCTTGAGTCATTTCTCTTTGTATCTGCTCCAGTTAAAGTCTTTCTTTTCACAATAATTCAACAATATTATTTCTGGAAAAATTCTATGGCATTTCATTTTAATCTGAAGCACAGCAAGTTTATTAAAGCTCTATTTGCTGTGAAATATAGCTTTAAAATATATTGCTATTCAAGTAGTAGACCAAAGCTGCACTTAGAAACAGGGTGCAGCCTTTTAAAATTAGACATCAAGAGAAATTATCTTTTCTTTCTACTGTTTTAATCACTATGTGCTCACAAAAATGCTCTGTCTATTATTTTTTGTGTGATCCTCTCATGTCCTCTGAGAGTAAGAGATCATCTGCATTGCTGGAGATCAGGAAAGTCAGCATCAGGCTGGCATTTGGTTTAGGAGATAGCCAACACTGTCTAATTCCCTTCCCATTCTGAGCAATGCAAATGTCTGGGTGTCAGGGGCTTGGGGATGGACATTCTTGTCATCCATGTTAACTTCTGCTAATGAACTGAAAGTTCAAACAGAAAAGGATCTATTGTTTACTCTCTCAGGTCCTCTGACCCCACATTACACAAAGATTGATAGTGAGGTGGTCCTAGTGGTCCTTAAATCATTTAGCTGTGGTCAACAGCTGCTTGTCACAAATTGGTGTTTCTTGGAGCTGTGAACAGAGCAGTCCTCACATGGGACAAACCAGTTCAGATTGGTTTCTGGTTCAGATTGAGATTTTCCACATAAAAACTCTTAAAGCTGTTGGTCACAAATGTGAAAGTATCAATTAATACCACTGGCTTTACAAGAAAAGAGGTGTTAATAAAAACTACATTATACTGCTGTCTGCAAGAAGTGCAGAATAATTTTCTAATACAGTGCATGCATGTATACTGGACAGAAGCCTGTGATTCTGCAGACACAAATACATAAAACATGTCTCATTCTGACAGCAGATTGTCCTGCTTGCTCAAGTTCCACCAATGTTCACAGTTTCCTATGATATTTCTCATGTCAAGACATGCTGCTATATACGTTTTACGGAGAGAAACTGTAGAGTAGTTGCATGGACAGTGACAGCATTTCAAGCTATTTTGTTATACAACTTCCCCACCACAACACAGGAAAGAATATGGGAGAGATGGAGTAATTATTTGCACCTGGTGAGTTAATACAATGATCATTTTGCAAAATCATTAGCCTATGGAACCATACAATTAAAACTACAATAAACATTAACCAAGGAAAGGAGTAAGAAACTATACTTTATTGATCTAAGAACTTGCAAGTTAATGAAGTAGGCCAGTTATGCCAACTTTCCTCCTAATTTAGGATGTAGTACCAAGTTCATAAGGGGGTCAAGTATACTTCAGGATCACCAGCTACTGGAGACCACTGGAGGGTCACCTGGGACAAGAGAACGCATGTGCCAATGGGAGGAAATATATGCTAATGACTCCCAGGAAGTTGTTATCATATATGTATATTTCTTCTGAAAAATGTATCTATAGTATCTAAAATATCGTATATACATAGGAACCTTTTCTGTACTCAGGATGCATGATATTTCAGAAGAAATATCCCCTCATGTGTCTGGTGCCAAATTGGTGTTAAGTTTTATTGCACTGATTTTTGGTAAACGAGAGATGCCAAGTGCACTGCTCTACTGAGCTTTTTGCACAATGCAAAATTAGAAAAGGGTATTTTCACTGGAAAGAAATATTTTTAGCTTCGTGTCTCAGCAGAGGAGTAGTTCACTATGCTGTTATAGAAATCCTGGATGGATTCTCTGAGAATAGTCAACTGTGTGATCTTCATCTGTGGTCTTTCATACCTGGGAAACAATGTGCTGTGGTGAATCTTGTAGTATTATTTTGTAGGTAATTAAGAACATCTATGGTCTTAGGCTGAGGAATTGTGACAGCAAGCCTCAATTTTTTCTTCTTTTATGAATTATCACCTTGTTATTTTCTTCTAAGGTGTATGAAGGTTTTATATCATAAGTGCTTGGGCTAAAAGACCAAATGTTTGCAAACACCTTAATTGCTATGTTTTATTTAACTAAATATTCTTATTACAACAAATATTTCAAACTTACAAGCATATATTTACTGCTTTTTTGGAGATTTTCCATCTTATAAAAGGCCTAAGAAATGCTGCAACTTTCTGCAGAGTTTGCTGTGATGTCCAAATCACAGGTGCACACCTGTGCAGGATCTATCATCTCTTTGTGCCTCACCTTCTGCACTCATAACACTCCCATAATTATGGCTTAAAGACAGAATATCTACAAATTATTCAAATATTTGCCCTCTAGTTCCTTTGGGTTTTGCTAATTCCTGACCAACCTTTCCTGAATAACTCATAGCTGTTTTCTAAAGGAGCTCTTCTCCACATACATATCTGTGTTGGCAAACTGACCAGATATAAACCATCAGCAGAAGCCACACAACAGAGTCTGGACAATAAATTAGTTTAAAAAGGCTCAGTTAAACAAATAATAAAAATAATTTAC
>VXBI01010765.1:21009-59404 GCA_013397375.1 Toxostoma redivivum
ACATGTTAAGATGAAGAATATTGCATTAAAATGTTGTACAATGTGGGAAGAAATCAACTTGCTCCTGTCATTGATGATTATTATTCTTTGCAATGTTTTTATTACACCAAATCTGCTTGGTGATCTTATGGTTTGGATACAGCTTTATCCCCTGTATCATTTGCATCAAAACACTACAAGACAGTTGCACCAGAAAATATTTTTGCTGATGAAATCTAAATGTACAGGCTTCAGTTCGAAGAAGGCCTTTAGTGCAAAGCCAGTCCTGGGGCCAACAGTGAAACTGCCACTATGCTCAGAGCTACCTATATAGTTTAATGAAGTCAGTGCCTTTCCTGTTCTTTCCTTTTCCACAAAAAAAAAAAAAGTCAATCTGAGTAAAAGACAAGTGCACAAAACGGCCTTATTCCCATTCTTCTACTTATGGCACATCTTCTCTATCACTATTGGCAACGTAAAGGACCAAAACATTTCAGCAAACATATGCAGCAAAGATTGACAGGCAAATCCCGGTAGCCTTAGAAGGAGATTTCCTAAAATATCTCAGTAGATCAAAAAACTATCTTACAATTAAACCAGGGAAGGTTTGATAATTGTGCATGGGAGTACCTTTACATCTTATTATTATGCAAATACATTTAGAAATCCAAACTGTACATAGGCTTAGCTGCTTCTTGTTCTTCTATGAAATTTTAGTTGGTACAGTATTAATTTAAAATTTATAAGCAGGACTGAAAAAAAAAGAGATACAGAGTAACAGAAAGCTACTTTGAGTTGTAAGAGCAAATCCAAAGCTTGAAAGAGCAGAAATTTTCTTCTCAAAGGTGCTATAAACTGTACAGTCTGAGTGGAAGGAATTGTGCCTTCTGTTTCCCACATGGGATGGAGGGAAAGAGCATCAACAAAGAAACAGTGGTAACATGGTATTAGAGATTAATCAAGTGTTAAAAAAAAAGCCATTTCATTCTGTGCATCTCTGTTAAGTGTTGGTGCCGTTTGATACTAGCTGAGAATTCACTTCAGCACAGCAGGCTGCCTTAAGTAAAGAGCTCATTGAGTTAGCCCTTGCTTAGACATGTGAATCTGAATTATCATTTAGCCCATGATAAATAGTCTTATATTCAGAGCAAATTTACATTCTGAAGTGGTGAGACAAAGCTGGTTCAAGGGGTTTCAAGAAGGTGAAGCGTCCTTGGGTCACAACCTCACACAGAGCTACAGGCTGGGGAAGAGTGGCTGGAAAGCTGCCTGTCAAGAAAGGACCTGGGAGTGCTGGTCAACAGTGCCCAAGCATGAGCAAGCCCCAGTGGCCAAGAAGGCCAATGGCATCCTGGCCTCAATCAGCAATAGCATGGCCAGTATGAGCAGGGCAGTGACTGTCCTCCAGTTCCAGGCACTGGTGAGGCTGTGCCCTGAGTGCTGCCTCCAGCTCTGGGCTCTTCACTCCAAGAAAGACATTGAGCAAGTCCAGAGAAGGGCAATGGACGTGACGAAGGATCTGGAACAGAAGTCATCTGAGAAGCAGCTGAGGGAGCTGGGGGAGACTCAGGGGAGACCTCGACACGCATTGCAGGCTGTCTGAAAGGAAGGTGGAGCAGGTGGGAGTCAGTGTCTTCCCCCGGCAACCAGTGACGGGACAAGAAGAAATGGCTGTGCCAGGGGAAGATTAGGTTGTATATTAGAAAAAACTTCTTCACCAAAAGTGTTGTCAAACATTGAAACAGAGTGCCCATGGAAATAATGGAATCACCATCCTGGAAGTGTTAAAAAAACATGTAGATGTAGTTTTTGTAGTAGTGTAGTGGTTGAGCTTGGTGGTGCTGGGCTAACAGTTGGATTTTGATCTTAGAGATCTTTGTCGTCATTAATGATTCTGTAATCTTTTAGCTTTGTCACTGAGTTTTAAAGACAAGCTCCATTACCATGTCTGCTTGAATTTGTCCACAGTTATATAAATATATATACTCTGGGAATATTAACACTACCTAACTGTGAGGATTTGTGAATGTAAAATTGTTAATTTTCTAAAAACCTGTGGAGTGAAAATGTTACAAAAATAGAAAATAAATAAATGTAATTAGACGGACAGGATGCTTTCAAAACATCTTATTGAGAAGGCTAAGGTGGAATACGTAAGAGTTCGAGAGAAAGGTATTAATGGGGCTTTGCCTCTCAGTTTGTTTTAACCTAGTTGGTTTGTGCTTTCAGAGTGCAGCATTTGAAAAAAAATTTTAAATGGGTGTCTAATGGGATGTAGCATCAACAAAAGTTATACCTGTATTGAGAAAGTGGACCACATCTGAACGTGTCCCTATAGCATTTTTCATCCAACTATTTACCTATCCCAAAGATGCTCTTCTTTAGATAAGGCATTATTTTTTTAAGTCTTAATACAGTACTCCATTCAGAACTTTAAAAATTATTGAAGAGCATAAGTTCAGAGAAAAAATCAGTTTCAGGCTAGTTTAAATGATATGACAATATCTTTTATTATGTGCTTATACTTAGGATCTAATCTCTACGACATTTCAGGCACTCTTTAATGCAAAGCATAGAAAGAAAAATATATGATTGTAATTGATTTAGGCTGAGAGAAAAACTTTCATGTAGACTGAAATTATTTGACATGCACTTAGGCAATCTATACGTGCTGTCATAGAGAACAATGACACACTACCTGAAAACACAAGAATACAAAAGAAAAAAAATCAAATAGGGAAATCACAGATAGGAACTAAGCTTTATTTATAATTCTTTTCTGCCTTCATCTATGGTGAAAGGTCTTTATGGATGTATCATTGCATTCCTGATTTACCTGGTAGTTACACCTATGTGTTAGAGATTGAGACTGTTATGAATGACATTCTATTTGTCCAATTTATCAAACAACAAGATTAAATTTTGCAGCAAATTTTTAATAACAACAATTGTATATAAATTAATACAATCAAAGTATTAAATACACATATTTGAGTATATATAAAATTTGTCAGTGAGTAATTTAGTATAATTGAGGTTCATATAAAGCATAAGCAAAACCCACCAGGAGTACGGGGAGGGGCTCGCCCTTCCTCATGTACCAAACAACCAAGCCAAAAATCTCACTTATATACTATATGCTAATACATATTAATACAGAATTTTCTGGAAAATTCCTCGTAGTTTCTATTCCTAAAATCTGCGTCACTATGTTGTGTTGCACATGCTCTACTAATGGTTTAGGGGTCTCTCATCCTTTTGAGAGTCTTATTTCCGATGAAGGCTCATCATCTTCATCAATAACCAAGGTGTGACCTGCAGGTAGTGCATGCGCACTCTGTAACTGAGCAGATGTTTTCCATAACAAGACAATTTAATTAAGTCCCATGCCTGGAATCATCCCATTTTGGCCCATTTCAAGGTCACAACCCTCCGTTTCTAGATGCTGCTTATCAAACCTACATCCTTCTACGACTCCCTTCTAACATCTGGAGGATTCCATCTGCTTTGTCTCACTCATCTCCTTTTTGCTTTGTAACAATTATTTTCTATTGATTTGAGTACAATTTTGCTAATATAGTTACAATTTAGTTAGCACGAATCACATTTATCACAAGACTTTAATGATTTGAGGATAATTATAACAACAACAAAAAAGTTGTTTGTCTGCTAGAGATCAAATACCAACAATGGATGTTACAGGTGTTGGGGGGGCTTTTAATATGTAATTGCAAAGTTGCTCTCTCTCTGTAAACCACCTTATCACTCATGCATGGTGCTTAGTTCAGTTCTAAAATGAGTTCACAGAATAATTCAAATGTGAAAATATTCTTTGTATTTCTAAGCCTGTACTCAGGCTTTTGGTTCAACCCTTTCTCAAAACTAAAGAAACTAGACTAAATTACTTGGGATCTTACTGAGTCTCCAAAAAATGGAGAATCAAACAGCCTGTCTCAATGATGTCTTTACTTCAGTTATGAAGTTTGCCTGAGAAGCTCCTGCCTCCATGCTTTTCCTGGCCTGCTGCTTGTCACTTTTGGGCCCTCCCACATTCCTATTCACTGCCATGCAGCTGTCTGGGGCTTAAGAAATTATCCTGGTTACAGATCAACCATTTTTTCCAATCTGAGACCCAGATAATTCCAGAAGTAAATCTGTTCTCCCTAACAGTTTATGTGTTTACACTTCATCCCATCATTGTAGTGTCTGAATGCTATATCATTTGACAGGACTTACATATGTTCCATCTTGTCAGAATTAATGGATGGAACTCACCAACCATTATATTAATGGATAGTCACAAAATTGGCCCATGAGGCACCAATACAATACAAACAATAAATACTAACAAAAATAACACCAGGTCTTACTCATCTTTCCCACAAGAAAAGAGGATGGGGATCCAACTGGGATTTTAAAAAGCAGCTTTCGGGGTTAGGGTACAGTACGTGAACTAATTATATGAATTATAATTTTAGCTACTGCTGAAGACAGTAAATTATCCAGCTGCCCTACTTCTCTGTACACTCTTCTGTGCTTACTGCTCCTCTTCTGACACTATTGATGCTTGTTTGATCACAGAGTTAAACTGACATAAAACCAGCCCTATCAAATAAATATCAGGCTTTATCCTTGTTTGGCTTCCTAAACTGACTCATCTCACCACTTCACTCCTGCAGTATTTTACAGTTTTTGTGCAGTTTTTACCCCTCCAAACATGACAGTAGTACCCTATCTCAGATATCAGAAAGCATCAGCATTAGCCAGAATGTGTGTGAATCAGCAAGTTTGGTTTAATTTGTTTGGGTTTGCAAGTATTTGATTGGAGGGTAATAACTTTAAGAGCAGCTATGTGATACTGAGGAAGTGTTTTGTTTAATGACTTGGCACAGAGCTTCTGAGGACAGACAGGACAGAAACTGAATTCCTGTAAGTTCAGGGAAACATACTCAGCAATTTCTGCATCAAGGCTGTACCTCCTGCTTGAGCATTTCTGCACTGCTTTTCAACAAATCTCCAATGCTTGAGACGAAGAATCTCTGAGCAAGTGTGATTTCCAGTTATTAATTTGCTTTATTGTTAAAAATTCATGCCTTACTTCAAGACTGAATTGAACTAGTTTTGACTTCCAGACAGCGGTCCTTCTTGTACTGTTAGTCCCTTGACACTGGTGTCTATTCTGTACAGCTGTGGAAAAAGCACAAGAAAAAGCACTTTTATAAATTGTTATCAGTCTTAAATATTGCTGGGAAGAGGTACATCCCCATAAATCTTCATAATGTCTTCTTCATCTCTTCCTAAGGTCTCTCAGAGAGAGCTGCCAGGGAAGACACCTTAGGTGTACCCATAGTAAATGCAGTCATATCCCCAAAACTGAGAATAATTTTGCTTTTCTGAGAACAACACACTCAGCTTCATATCTATTATGTAGGGGTGTGAGGGAGGCTGTGGGGCATGATTTAGCCATTATCTGAAGTGCTAGACAGTGGCCACAGTTAGACAAAAAACATCAGGTGGTTGTGACCACAGGGTAGGAGTGATACCAAGATGTCTGTTCTTGGATGCTCAAATGATCCATCAACCTCATCAGCAGATTTGTAATCTGGGATGATTTGTCTACGGTTTGACTGGAATGACCAGCTGAGGTTTTTTTTTTAGTTTTTTTTTTTTTTTTTCAGATGGAAGGTAATATTCTGTTGGATCATATGTCATCAAAGCAATTTGCTTACAACTTCAGGCTGGCTTCACTGCATGTTGAGAACACAGGAAAAATGGAGTCCAGGTTTGCGCTGGCACCCATGTAAGCCACCCTGGTTGGTGGTAAAGGCTACTGTGTACTGTGAAGGCAAAAGGGCATACTTATGGATGCCTCCAAGCCTATGAGAGAAGTTTTTGTCTCATAGCATTAAACTTCCATGCACAAAGACTACCTTCTCAGCCTTAGAACTGCAGAAGACATTTGTGACATTCAGTGAGAGAGCCCCTTAGGAAAACCAGAAAGAAATCCTGTCAAGTACATTTGTTATAGGTTTAGGTGTCCACAAAACTTCACTAATTATTTTTCTGTTAGTGCAATATATATTAGACAGACACTGACTTGGCTCAGTGGGACCATAATATCCCAAAACCTTAGGACCCTCACACACAGGACAAGCCTCAACAGGACAGCAACATTACCCCCTACCAGGTCTGAGGTTGCATAGTATATGTACTGCAGCTCTCTGCAAATGTATGCTAACTAATATCATATCTAATAAAATTTCAATAAATATAATCATAAAGGAATAATCAAGGTCCCCAAAATTTCCTAGAAAGAAAAATCCTAGAATACCTTTCCAGTCTTTCATGGTAGGTATGAATTAGTGAAATAACCTTCACCATCTTTAAAATTCTGTGCTACAAGGTTTAGTAAGTTTCTAAGATATTCCCACAATTTAGTCACATGAAAAAACCAGCTGCCCCATACTACTGCATGCATGTGTGTTCTCACAGCCAGCCATACTGAGCCTCCTTTTGTGTGTTGCTCACTAGCAGCAGCAGCTGGGATGACAACCCTTGCAAGTATTAAGATAGTGAGCAAATTTCATGCTCTGAATTTTCCAGTCCATTAACCTCCAGCTGTCTTGGCTCAGTGGGACATTCTACTAACCAAAAGCCTCATCACACTCACCAACAGGACAAGCCTTACTGATAGCTGACCAGCAGCATTGTCCCCAAAGAGGTCTGAGGCTGTACAATGATGTGCTGCCACAAGACAAATGCCCTTCACAGGGGAAGTCTTAGAAGGGAAGCTGAGTCCTACCCTCTTCCCCTCCAACGTTGCCCTGTTACAACAGTGAAAAAAAACAATTCAATGAAGACGGGATTAAGCTCAAATCCAGTTATCTGTTTCCCATGGTGGCTTGTGTAGTCTTCCATCTTTATAGGTACTCTTTATAGTCATTTGGAGAACAGGGACTGGGTAAGCACTCTGCAAGCCAAAGTCATGACTTTGTATATACGTACAGTCCATGACAAAAATTAACTGACTACAGGCATGCTGATGGCACACGGACTGCACAACTGGGAAACACACCATGCCAACACTCTCTGTGAACTGTTCTTTGGTCTGCTCTTACACATTGTACTGGAAAGTCTTGTTGTCAACATGCAATGACCGCTTTGTGAGTGGAGATCAAATAATGACATTTCTCTATGAAAGAGACCTGGCACAAAGTAAGTTTTATCATACCACTACATTCAAGAGCTGTTCAACTGAGGATTATTAGTTGGTACAGGCTTAATTCTGCTACAATGTCAGAAAAAGCCCTCTCAGCCTTAGAGTCCTTTATACTGATTCCTGTGATATACTCTGCAGAATTCTGACTTTGTGGATATTTCTTTTTGGTAACAGGTGTTTCAAACATGTATCATAAATGTTTTAATATCATAGATGGAGATTTCATAGATGGGGATTTCATAGCTTTACTGATTATGCTGTTTTGTCTGCCACATTTTCTAAAACTCCCTTCTTTTCCTGATTTAGACGATGCATCCTCAAAATCAAAACATCTTGTTGCTGGGTACATTTCCAAGATTAGCCAGTCCTGCTAACTCCTGAGCAGTTTCCTGTTGAACTGCCCATGGATTGCAACACTATTCAGCATGAATTTGTGAGACACAATGTGCATCTGCAAAAAGTGTTCTATTAATGATACCAATGAGCTTAATATATGCATACTAGTAGGCAAGATGCCTATTATCTTTCACTGGTAATCATTCCTCCCGCTTCCATTTTCTTGTTTTCTTTTTCCATCATATCCAACCTAAACTGCGATCCCTTTGGGATGGATTCTTTCATTTACCTGTTCACTTAATTGACAATAAAATAATTATGCAGAACTAGTCACAAAATCAGAGGTGGAGCTTCTTATCACCAAGTTTCACATAAGTTTCAGCTAAGAGCTGAGCAGGAGGGAGTGGATTTTGGCCGGCCAATGCAAAAAATAAATGGGCTTATCTTTGTCCTGCATTGTGATAAATCTTCCAGCCATGTAAAAGTGTCATCTCAAGACCCGGAGCTGCAGGATGTGAAAACTAAGTGAAATGTGAGTGTAGAATATGAATCACTGGGAGCTGAGTCATCGACACGAAGAGTTTTATAATGTTAAAAATGTTTCTCTCTTCCGAAAAGATCCTACTGAGTAAATACTTCAGTATATAATACTAATCCTGACTAAATCGAAACCTGATTTGCTTATAAGCCCATTTGAAGCTGAAGCTCACTCACTCATGAAGTCTACATTACCAATGCAGCATAATAGTACCCTGATTTACACTCATATCTTCCAACTACCTGACCATGTATTGGTCACAGCAAGGATGTTCATGTTAGCAAAGAAAAAAAAAAAGGGAAATTGCTTTATCAATGTTAGACTGCACAAAGCACAATGATGGGTCACATGAAGATAAGGGAATGGAGTAGCTGACTTATTTTTAAGGGTGAATTTTGTCTTTGCTTTCTTATATTTCAGTGTCTTCAACATCATCTGCAGGCAGGGACTTAGCTACCCTCAGAAAATGACCATCAAAACTGAATAAAGTCTTTACTGGTTTGATTTTTTTCCAGCAGAAACAAGGGCTCTACATTCCCCATGTGTTCCTGTGTTCTGTGTAATCTGCGAGCTAAGAATTGCCTTTGCCTCTGGATGCCTGCCAAAAGAAATTATAAATGGGATTACTTTGTAGCTCAATCTTGCTCTTGTAGTTTTAGTAAAGTGTTGAAGGTCCCCAAACACATTTTAAATTATATGTAATTCAAGGATGCAACAATCCACCCAAAAAACCCAGAAGGAACCTTTTGGCTCACTCCACTACCTGCTTTCTTACAGGACAGCTTTAAGAATAATCAAGCAGTCAAGAAGTTTTCCTTCAAGTAAAAGTTAGATAAATAATTATTATAGTGCAAATGAAGTTCAAATGAAAAACTAAACAAAACAACCCAAAAAACATCAAAACCAACCAACAACCAAAAAAAAAAACAAACAAAAAAACCCCCAAACAAACAAACAAACAAAACCCCAAAAACAAAAGCAGCAACAGCAAAAAACCTAACAAAACTGTTTGAAACTGTGGTTTGCCCATTATTTTCAGTTCATGGCATATACTAAAAAGGAAATTTCCTTGGCTGAGTCTGGTGTTAATGAATAATCAAAGCATACATCTTAACTTTTAGAGCTGAGAGTCTCATTCCTGAAAACCATCGTTTCAGAATACTACAATACAAAATAGGACACAGGCATGGGATGCAGCTTACTGAACACAGCATAAAGTTTTTTCTGTCATTTGAACTACCAAAGACCTATCCTTTTTTATTTACTTCATGTAAGATTAACTCATAAGGTCAATAAACGCACCAGAAATATCTCTATATGGTCTCTGTTTAATTTATGAAAATACAAATTAAGCATTGTTAAATTTGCATCTCTGTACAGAAATTTTAGTTTTATACTTCTGCTTTTCAGGAGTTCTCTCCAATAGTAATTCTCTGCTCTTTTCACACTGGTCAGGTAGAGAGAGCTGACTGGACTGAAACTTCAGCTGGACTTCCTCTTAGGCCACACAACACACATTATGAAAACATTCCCCAGTTTTCCAGTGTCATGCAAAAGCTATAACCAATGTCATGTTAGTTACATGGAAATTCTGACAGTCTCAAAACTTCTGACAGTGAGTGAGACACCAGAAATGTGACATGACATATCAATATTGCAGAAGACAATATGTCAGAATCTTGTAACTATGTTCCTGTCCTCCCAGTAGTACTGATGGAACATGCAATTAGGCTCTCAAGTGTGACATCATCTGTGTTCTGCTAAACACTTTTTACATGACTGTATCATTCTTACACCTGTGCACAACAAATCATGCAGTGCAAGAAGCTTTCTCATTCAAATAACTTACTAATTTTATAATTTAACATTGTTGTGTGGCATTGCAAGGAAACTATACATGATGAATTAAATGGATGGACATCAGGAAGTAGATGTCAGAATGGGATTACTTGGCATGCTGTGAGGGTCCAAGCCTTGGTGCTTTTCTGATCCCAAGTTTAAGGAAAGGCTGTTTGATTTTTAAGTGCCTTCCTTTATGAACTTGGATGTTTATACCTTCCTGAGCAAAAAAATGTGCAATAGCTTGAGTTATTGTAGACCAAGTAGGCCCAGGACAGGAGTTAGGAGTATTAGCAGGAATTAGAGATGAAGCCTACTAACTAAAGTTGCTCTGTCCTGCTGACTTTCTGTCAACACAAAAATGACCCCCCAATCAAATAACAGGTGTCTCAAGGTGAGTAGAAGAAATGGGCTTAGACACTGCTACTGACACAGAACAGAAGACGGGAAAATAAGAGGATATGTGAAGGCACTTAAAACATATCTGTGAACAAATTCATCTCAGATTGAGGGCACTTCCAGCACAAAAGCTCAGATGACATTCAGTGATTGAATACTCTTCTGAAACAGAAGCAAATGCTGCTTGTCACTGCTGCTTGTCAGTGTAAGCAGAGTCCAGTGGTATTAGAGACACATGACAAACTCTCAGACAGGTATTGCCACACGTGAACTTTTTGCTACTGCTACAGCTTCCAAAGCTGTGTTTCTTCCACCTTTTTCCCTAAGAACAGAGTAATTACAGCCTATTGGGACAGTTTATGCATATAAGCTGTTCCAACTACATTGACAATCCTAAGAATTTAAACCAGCTAAATTTTCCTCTTTTCCATGACTAACTGTCAGCATTAAATGTAATCGTTCAGCAGGAAACCAGGTAACATCACTTTAATTAATTTCTGGGGTTTAAAAAAATCTGACCTTATGTACTGCAGCCAAGATAAGAAAGAACTCCAGCACAGAACATTAATTACCTTTGAAAGGTCTCACCACACAAATAATTTTTTCAAATACACTCAAAAGCCGAAACCTGACTTAAAAACATTTTGCAATAATTATGACACTTTGATCCATGATCCTGAAAGTATTTGATGTTGTAATACATTACTCAAAGTCAGGCTTGGATAAGAATAAGAACTAGCATCAGAAGTGAGAAGACGGACACTTAACAGATAAGGTAAAACTCATTGCATGCTTTTAGTTTTATCTCTGTTTCTTGGGCAACTAACATCCTCAAAATTGCCAGTCCCCAGACTATAACAGACACTGTGTGTATATAAAAGCTTGTGGCTACCATCATTAACATACATTTTAGAAGAACTGTACCTTTTCTTTAAAATAATCTGTCCCTGCTCTGAAGAACCTATAGAATCTATTTTTTGTACGATAATTTCTTTTGCCCCCTCAAAAAAACTCCAAAAAACAAAACCAAAACAAACAAAAGCAAACAAAACAAAACAAAACAAACCCTTGTAATTAGGTTTTATACATCATCATAAAGAGAATGCACTGGTGCTTACAAATATTTACTAAAGGCCACAGGAAAATATTTTACTCAACAATGCTTACAATGTCAGCAATACAACACTTCAGTAAACAGTGGACAACAGTTTTTCAGTAATTTATCTTTTATGGAACTTTAATGTCAGTTCAAAACAAGCCTCCCTCTGTAGTCCATCAGGTGTGGAAGATTAAATCAAACAGATGATGAAAGTATGGAGAAACTAAGTAAAAATGCCCAGTGACTCAAAGACGTTTTGAAATGCTAAATGTAGTTTCCTACAATAAATCCCTTTACATCCAACCTAGTCTCATGTCTGCTCCAACAGCTACCAAAATTCATTGCTTCTGCTGAGGGAGTAAACAGATGATACCTGTTGGTGTGGCAACACCTAATGAAAGGTGAAAGGTGAAGGGGAAAGAAATAAGTCTGTCATTATTGGTTTATGTGAGGCTTTCTGACCATAATGCTGCCTTTCACCACCACAAGCTGTTTGAGGGATAGTTAAAAAATTGCAGTAGGAATAGTATCAGCACAGTCCTAAGGCAGACATCTTGATATCTCCCAAACTCAGATAAATTCTGAGCTTGATCATTATGTCAAAGATTCTGTCTAATTAGAAAAAGTGAGCTCTCCTAGGAGCTACCACTTCCGTTGCAAAGTCTTGAAATATTTAATTGCAGAGCTGTACTCATTCTAGATCTTAAAAAATGTATCTTTTAGAACCTATTTTTAGAGGCTCTTCCCTATACCAGACATCACAGTTCCTACGTGTATTCCAAATACCCATTAGTGTGTTATCTGATGTATTTTGTCACAGCCTTGCAAAAAAAAATGCATGTTTTGGATTATAATGTCCAAGAAGCTGTCAACATCTTAACATTCTGGAAGCATTCAGTGAAGAGTTAAGCTTATACAAAAAGAATTCACAACCAGCTGTTAGTCCTCATGAGATCATGTCAGTCCCTGCTCACTTTCCACTGTAGTACAAACTGGGACAGTTACCTCACATATAAAGAATTTTTAATTGCTTATTCTCACTTCTTTACACTCTCCAGCTAGGAGTATTTATTCAAGGCCCTCCATTCTAACAATCACAGGGGGCTGCTGATTCCTTTGTCAGAGAGAAAGATCAATTTCATTTTTTTCTTTTTTCTCATTATTGCCTGAAGTGCTAGACAGAAAGAGCAGGCCATCTTTTCAGTGGCAGAGATGGAATTAATCAAAGCTCAGACTTGTTCCCCTGCTCTCTCTCTAAGTTCCATTTGTAAGAACAGTAAAAACTCCTGAGATGGTATCTGAACTACATTCCTGTCATTAATCTGGTACATTCAAGAGCTGTTCAACTGAGGATTATCAGCTGGCTGTCAGAGCTGGAAGATACTACTACCTGTCAAACTTACCATGCAGAATGTCAACAATTTGACTTCATTTCAGCTCAGACCAGAAGATGTTGAGTTTGGCTGTGATAAGAAAGCATCCAGAGGAACTGTCAAAAATCTCCGAAAACCCCATTTATCCAGGAAAACTGCTCCATCATAGTTATAACAGCTAAACTTCAGTTTCTAGGTACACCCGTGCTTCTCTTTGCTCTAACACCAGAAATATCTTCCTGTGATTCCTGCATGAAAAAAATTATTATTTTCTCTATGATTTAGTGCTTACCAATGTCATTCAAGCCATTATGATCAAGCTACGACGATGTCTTCTTCCTCTTCAGGAGACTTATGAAAACTCATGGGGTGTAACACTTCCTATCACTGTCAGCATCTCTCTGTCTCTGTTACAGTTTTATATCCTGATTAATGTAGCTTGCCAGGCATAACTGAAGTGCTATTATAAAAAATAAACATTGCTAAACATTAACCCAAGTCAAGACATTTGGAATACACAAATCATATTACTTTTATTTACTACAGTTATTCTTCATTTTATGTGCAAAACTGTTCAGTAGAAAATATTTCCATATTTTAACCCGTATGTAAGCCTCACAAGTAAAAAACCATGAGTCACTCAAGTACATAGAATTTTACTAAACTTTTACATTAGAATGCAACACTTGATAATCTGAGTCTCACAGACCTTCTTCAGCATTCTATCAGCTACCTCAGTTCTACAAACACATCACAAATTATTTGACTTAGCAAATTATAATCTAAACTGTATTATTAAATTTTTTTTAATTTGCCATTCATTAAAAAAACCCAGCCACATCAGCAATAAATACTGCGACCGGTGCTGAAGCACTTAGCTTCTCCATGCCCGAATCCCAAGACACTTTATTCAAGATGACTGCCCACAATGTTAGAGCAGTTTTGTTCAGCCCCAGACATATCCTGGAGAGAAATATTCAAGCTATTTACAAATACTTACTGAAGTCAAGAGAATAAAAAACTGCAGCTACTCAGCAACCTCATGTCAGTATTATGAATAGCCTGATGTTCTTTTTTATTAAGAATTTCTTTAATAACTAAATGTTCATAGTTCTGGGTACACAGGGGAAAAACAAATGCAAATGCCTCAGATCTATCATCAAATGAGCTCACAGAAAATAACAAACACTACAAATACTTAGAAAGTGCAGAAAATATGCATGAAAAATATGTATGAATGGCTTAGTTGGCATAATAACCACCATGAGACTTGGAAAACTGTCTGCAGTAAAGAGAACACAGATTGTACTAACTACCACCCAATAATACTTGCAGATTTTGTGCTCATCTTTGTTCCTTCTGCAGTTTTCTGTTTCGTTTCCTCCACCTATACACAATATCTATTTTCAGACAATTTCTGTTAGATTTGGTGTATCACAAAGGACATTGCAGATGTGCCTTGCCTGAGTTTGGACTTCTGTATTTCACAGCATTGTAATCTTACTATAATTCACAAATGTTGTAAAAAACCTCAAAATACAATCCCTGCTTTCCTCCTGTTGCCACAGCTGTATGTTGTAGTGAGACCTTCCTAAAACACACAGTAGAGGGGTGTCCACTCTACCTCTTCAGCCACTCTGCTGTCAGGATGTTGCCTCCTTTGTCTTTTCAACATTTCACCTTTCCTCTACTGGTAGCTTGGGTGAAAGACAAGCTGTTTTTCAGAAGATGTGGATGTCCCATCCCCAGAGCTGTTTAAGGCCAGGCTGGATAGGGCTTTGAGCAACCTAGTCTAGTGGAAAATAGATATGCTCGTGGCAGGGGGAATTAGACTAGAGGATCTTTTAAGGTCTCTTCCAACCCAAACTATTCTGTGACTCTATGGTGCAGGTATCACAAAGTCCTGCAACATGAATCCTCCACTCACACCTCACAGTGGAGCAAGCTATAATTGAGCTTGTAGAGGAAATGTTAAACATATAGAGTTCCCCATCAATGATCCAGATACAGTGAAGGCTTGTGTTATAGAGCATTGAGGGCAGGTAGTCTACTGATCAGGACTGAGAGCTGCTGCATTTAATGGAGGACAGCACTTCAGATTAGTGTTTCTATCGGAGGTGCTGCCCTTAAGCATTTTATATTTGCATTATATATTTCCATTAGGCAATATATATTTTGCCACAACCTCGTAAAAGTTTCAGAAGCTGCTTTGAAGACAGCATAGACAGGAATGGCAGCATGACAACAACAACCCAACACAGTAGGAAGACATGGATATTGAGCTCTTTTTAATAGCAGATGCTCACTGCAGAATGCCGTTTCTAGGCCAGAAATGCAACTCCCAAAATTGCTGTGAGTAATCTATCCAACTTGACACTTTATATATATCTGAGTTCAGAGATAGGTTTGGTAGCTAAGGGAAAGAGTAATACCCTCTCCAGTCTGAGCAATAAAACACACAGCACTCCTCCAGGCACTGAAATACAGAGCACCTATATTGACTGCAGGGAGCCGGACACTAAGCTCCTTGAATGAAAAAATGAATCTGCCTCCCTGGTGATTAAAAATACACGTGACCACTGAAAGGTCCAGAATTTCATAGGCTTCCTACCTGTGCAGAACAGAAAGGACTTGCTATTGCTCTTCAGATTTAGACTCAAGTCACCATAACTGTCACAGGAATTTTTTGACTCATCAAATAGTGCTGCAGTTGTCTCACATAGGTAAGTGACTTCACTGAGAAACACTGAAACAAATATAGCTATTTTGCCTTGTACTTTTCAGTGAAATGATGCTCAAATGCAAAGTCTCAGCCGAAAGACAGATATTCCCTGAGGTAGTGCTTTATGCTTTTACCACATTTCTACAGCCAACAAACCTGAGGCAAAGTATTATACTACATTATCTCACCACAGAACATCTTAGACCAACTTATAAAATAAACAATAACAAAGTTCTAATCTTAAAGATATCACAGAATAAAAACATCTCGCTCATGTTTAAGTTTTTATGTGTCTCCAGAGTTGTCTGTGGTTAGCACATCTTCATAACGTAACTTTTAAATGGGTTTCCTCTGCCATGCAAATGGCCCAGGACTGGAGTCACCTTTTAGTGTCACTCACTCTGATACCTACTCTGGTTAGTATAAGATAAGTTTTGCAAACGTGTTTCAAAAAGCATTCTTGATATTACAATGGTATTATTCATTTACTTGAACTTCTTTCAGGGATTAGTGAGATACATGTGACAGAAGTACTCTTCATACCAAAAACAGAGAAAAAGAAAGGTAAAAATATCACCTGATACTTCCTCCTCAACAAATAGGATTTGCAAAAACAATGCACAAATATTTAGTGTTATATGCCAACAACCACATAACATATATACATTATTTTTCTAGGAAGATAGCATCATAATTTGCAGTATTTGGGAACTGTCAAACAAAAGTAAGTTCACAAAATTTCTGTGCCAACATAATCATTTAGTTGTCATAAACTTTTATTTTTTCTCAAAAGCAAGCAAATAAAACAGCAAAGAAATTACATCAAAATTCCATTATAGCATTGTACTTTTATTTCAGGGACTATCACTAAAGCTAATTCCTCTTATGAGATTTTTCCCTTATGACAGACTTTGGGCTAATACAAAGACCCCTTGAAAGGAGATACGTGGAGATCTGAAGCTCTTCTCTTTCAGTCCCCTTGGGATTTTCCTGCCTACACTTTGCTCTTTAAAGAGAAAACTGTTCACCTAGATGTGTGACAATGACAGTCCCTAGTGGAGCTCAAATATGTCCACAGCAGCCTTTCACAAAACCTCTTCCACAACCACTGCTGGATTTGCCATACATGGATGTGCATTTTTCTACAAATGATTAATGAACATGGCCATGTTTCTTCATTTTCCATGTACTCTAGCTAGAAATTAGTTTTGTACTGTGTTTTATTTTTCTCTCATCGCCATTTCTAGACTTACCAATTATATTTTCCAGTTAACTTTTTTCCGCAATGAAAGTCAGTATAAGATTTTATTGCTTCTATCATTATGCTAATTCACAAGTTTAAAAAAAAAATCCATTTGTTCTTTGTTTTCACTTTAAGTGTCATGGCATTACTTACTGACAGATGCGTACTCATATGCTCTGAGATGGTTTCTAGATAACTGAAGGGGAATTAGAGCCTTTCCCAGCAGGTACAGCTTTTGCCTGGTCTTGGAAGCCTCTATTTTTCATCCAGCTGAGTCTTCTTGCCCTGCTTTGGTGGTAGGACACACATTGTCTCTCAGACACTCATGGTCACCTTGACTCTCCTTGTCCCCCAAGAATAGAGCTCAGCAAGCTTGTGTCTGCAGTAGGAGCTGCTCCTGGGGAAAATGATCCAAGCCAGAGGTGGATTTGGGCAGGTAGAGGAGGGGCTGAGGATGGATTGCTCACACAAGGCAAGGAGGAGGTGGTCTCTCCAGTTCTTCACCTCCCTGAGAGCATCCCTGTGTTCCTACAGGATGCCACATGTGGAGCACACCTCCAGGTTGCATCAGGGTTTTGGGCAGGGCTGTTCTACATCCAGGCTCATGCAGCATGGCTGGAGAGCCAGGTGAGTCCCATCATCTGCTGAGTGCATCACAAGTGAAGCAGGGGGAGAAGGAGTCATGTCTGTTTTGAATAGCACCAGGGTGACAGGGCAGAGAGAAGAAGTGTTACTGTTCAGAGATGTCTGTAGTCTTCTGCTGCTGTGGGAGTTCTGACCCTGGGACAGGACAAGTGCCTTCTTTTGGTAGATAGGCAGGTTCAGACAGTGGAGCTGGAGTGGACACAGACAAAGGCAGTTTCTAGGGCTTCTCCAGTAGTGACACCCAGGGGGACCTGGATCTCCTCATGCACACTCACAGGTGGCATGCTTTGGACTGTGTTCCTCTCCTCTGTAAGGTCCTTACCTACACCTCTGTTTATTTTTTCTGGGGTGGGAGTGCTGGGGTGCTTCCCCAGTCCATCTTTCGGGTAGATAGGCACAGAGCCACACCAGTGTTGTCCTGACAAAGAACAGCCCCATAGGTAAGACAGGGTCCAACTCCCACCAGCACTGTCTCATAGAGGAGGAGGAAAGGCCAGTCCCAGTGCTAGAACATCTCTGGAGTGCTGGATATGGCCATGAAAGCAATACTTTTTTCGTGCTGTGACCTCTCGGGTAGCAGCCAGTTGAAGGCGGTGGAGGGCTCTGACATGCAGCAGGAGGTAAGGCTGTAGGGGCAGAAGGAGCAGCAGCTTGGCAGCTCAGTTCCTGTTGCTGAGCCAATACTGCTGCATCCCACATCCCAGGAGCAGGATTCCTTGCTGTTTAAAGGTACATTTCATCAAAGTGGGATTCATTCCAAAGGGACCTACAGATGTTGACTCTGAGACATTTGACAAGTACAATCACAGCGTAGACTCAGCTCTGCCAATGAGTTCATTGGAAAAAATCAGTCAGCTGAGGCTGGCAAAGTTGTCTCCCCTTGACAAAAGTGAGCAGAGGGTGGTGATCACAAACACATGCAGTTTTGCATGCATGTGGTTTGGATAGAGAGAGGTTATCCCACCTCAGGCTGACACCATCTTGCTACTGCCTCTTCCCAGAGCAGAGAGTATGGAGCAGGAATGGAACTGATTCCAGGAGCTGATTGCAGAACTGAAGCTGAGCAAGCAGACTCAGCTGTTGGAGCAGGTGAGCTCAGGCCATGTTGTCTGCCTGGGTCAGCTCTCCTGTTTGGGTATGTGGCATATATCTTGACTGCTGGAGGTCCATGGCCTGGAGCTTGTGAATGGCATCTGTCACTCCTCTGTGTCCAAACCCAGAGGCACTCAAGGGCAATAGCAGAGCAAGTCAAAGTAGAATCACAGCAGCACTCATTGGAGGAGCAACAACCATTCATGACATAGCAGCTTTCCATGAAAGTGAAAAGAGCTGGAGACAGCAAAGGGGAGGTGGGGCAGACATGATTTATGTATGTGCTGTGAGTCTGAGCAGTGGTGTGCGGTGCAGGAAAGAGCTAAATGCTGGGCCACAGCCTTCTTCATCTGCCCTCTGCCTCCTTCATCCCCTTGCACATGGAATTGCAATCCAACAGATCATCTGGCACACAAATGACAGACGAAGGCTGCTGTGTACATGCATATGTATGCCGCTTCTCGAGGAAGCAGAGTCTCCACACAGGGTGCTGGTCAGGCACCATGGGCTGGAACCAGCCTCTTGATGTTGTGAGGGGTTTCGTGACAATGATGGGTTAAAGGAGAAAAAGCCTACAATAGGGGCATTCTCTTTGCTTCCCTTGCAATGCTCTCCAGAGTGCTCTGCTAGAGGAGATCAATAGTGCAGAAGCTCTTGGAGGAGTGAGAGAAGCTGGTGACCACATGGGCTGAATTTCACACCCAAGAGTGGCTGCTGAAGGAGTGGCTGTGGCATGACATGGAACAGTCTCAGCAGTTGGGCTCCAACATGATGAGACTCCAATGCAGTGGGGCCCTTTCCTATGGCCTCCAGCACAGACTGGCAGGCTCAGGGATAGATCCTGCACATGGGAGACTTTCAGCACTTCCATTATTTAAGATAGAGGCATCACTAGGGACAGTGAGAACCAAGAGCAGCTTCCACCAGCATGTCCTAGATGTCACCTGTCTCTCTCCTGTGCCTGTGAAGAGTTTGGGCAGCAAGAGCAGGAAAAAATGCCTCTGTTCTATCTCTAGTGATGGAAAACCACCAAGGTGGGCTAAACAAAACCTCCCTGTGCCTTGGGAATATGTCAAAAGTCAGTTCTGCTCCTGCCTGGGACTGCCCAGAGGGGAATATGTGGCCCAGACATTGCAGCAGAACTGCCTTTTTAAGAGCTACCCTGGCTACCCATCCAAAGGTAGATGCATGAGGGCACTGCTCAAGTACTTGATGGTGTTGCTCTGCCCCAAACTGGCACACATGAGAAGTTCAGCAAGAGCAGATCTCCTTCATTACTTGGGAAGACATAAGTAACACAGGGACAGGGCAGGTAATGCATTTGTTTCCCCCATGCCCATCCTAGAAGCATGCAGACTTGAAGTTGTGGGGCTGTGAGCTGACAGTCAAGGAGGAGTAGCTGGAGATGGACAGGGATCAGATGGATGAGTCCTGGCATTAGCTGATGCAGTAGAAAGGAGGTGAAGAGGGCAAGGCATCCAGCAGTGTGGGGAGAACACTCAGAGCATGACTGAGGCCAATAGAGCATTTGCTCTGCAATTCAAACCTGTACAGAGGCCATGAGCATAGCTGGGGCTTCACACCCTTCCTGAAGTCATGAATACTAATCCTGACCCTGAAGGGAAATAAGGGGATGAACCAACATGCCCTGCCACAGGTCAGCAAGAATCCCTGTCCACTGCCTCACCAGCCACTGCTTGCAGTGCTTATGCAAGGAAGGGGAGCAAGCCCTGCAGGATGCATGCAGTATGGAGTCTAAGCACCAGGTAGGCTGCAGGCCATGCAGTGGCACTGTGGCAGCTGAGGCAGCACAAAGAACTTCTGTGCTAGGCAAATACCCTCTCACCTTTCTTCTTCAGCCTGGGGCCTCTGTGCCAGGGGCCTTAACTTTTGCCAACAGTTTCTCTCTCTCCTGGGAATGGAGCGGAATTGTCTAAACACGGGTAAAACATGCATTTCTCTATATTCCAACTGGAGAGGATCACTTCTGAAGTATTTTAATGGGAAGTTAGCGGGTTCTGTACTGTGCCTACTTGGCCAAACAATTTGTCTCTTAATTCTTAAAAAGCAGAATAGAAATATAAATATATAAATACCAAGAAAACTATAAATTATTGGCATTTGCATTTTTCATAGGAATAACTGTCTATGAAACACTGACAATATGCCTGTGACTGAGCTAAACCCATCCTCAGAGTTAATAAAAATAATAAAAAATCTCAATCACTTCATAGCAGTAAAGAAAGAATCTGTCATATGCTTTTTATTTAACTCTTTCACTCACTGGAATGTATAAATACCGATGGAATTCCTGGAACCAGAGTGAAAAATGCAAATTTTGTTTTCCACAGAGAAACCAACCCTCATCTGGAACTCAGCCTGCAGTGAGCCCTTGGAAGAGACGCATTTTTCCAGACTCCCCAAACTATTATAGCAACTGTCTGTATGCAACTGCTGCAGCATTGCCAAGGGTTTTTGCACTTCCGAAGTGTTCTCTGTGGGTATCTACGGTAAAAGGAGGAGAAGGCATGGACAGACAACAAAATGGCTTTGTGGTGCCAACAACACTAGGGTGTCATTTCAGATTTCAGCAAGCAGAACTGTCTGGCCTAGTTACTGGGTAGGATGTATGTACGATCAGATGGTGTGAGGGGAGATGGAGGGAGGGGAGACGGGGTGTTCACACAACTACTCCTGAAAATTTTGTCATTACAGGGATTAATCAGTCTGGGCACTGCAAAAATCTGACACTAAACTGCCTTCTGAGAAACACAACAGTTTGTTGCCTTCTGAGAAACACAACAATTTGTTCAACAGGCAGCAGCTTTAGGTACTGAGAGCAATTAAGGCAGCTATTAAAAGCAAAAAACAAAAAAAAACAGAAAAAACGAACCAACAAAAAACAACGCTTCCCCCTTGCAAGCTGACCAAGCTGACTGCTTCTTGTAGTCACTGGTATTTATTTCACAGGTTTCCCGAACGTGGAAGAGTAAGTGTTTCTGGGCATTAAGTTGTGGCCTCGTTCTATTTCTCTTCCCCAGGTAACTGGCAGCAGATCAGCCGCTTCAGATACGACTCCTTTGAAAACCCGGTCCCATCCTTTTAACTTCTTCTCCCATGCAAGCTGCTACAAGGGGAACAGAAGAAGTTACTTGACTGCTTTTATTTATGCATTTACTGTTTTAAAAATATGTTCAGCTTGGAAAGTCATGTAAGCTTTCCTGTCGCATAACTCCCGAGGAGTCCTTTTGTTCAAGCATCGACGATGGACACGCAGCCCCTGAGGGAAGACCGGGAAGCGGCAGCAACAGCAACCAGTCAGAGGGGACAGCTCAGCGAGACAGCCAATCAGAGGTGAACGCTCTGAGAGCCAGCCAATCAGAGGTAAACGCTCTGGGAACAGCCAATCAGCGGGGCTAGTTCGCCGTCCCGAGAGGGCGGGCGAAGGCGCTGCGGGCTGGGGGAAGGGCAGTCGTGGCGCCGTGAGGGGCTCAGGTGGGTGTCGGTCGTTGGGTTGTGTTCGTAGGGCTGTAGATTTAAAAACATTTAATGCCGGCAGAAGTACCTCATCCTGCATATTTCGTTTACTGAAAGTGGTGCTCCCTCGAGTCCTTGGAGAACGAGACAGGGTCACATCCGGTTACAGACTAGTTGTTTTTTATTAAAAGACTTTGAAGACTTCCTTGCAGCCTCTCAGACTAGTATTTCTAGGTCCCACTTTTTCAGTTTTAAATTGAAAAGCTGCAATGTACCCGGATGCAGCGATTTTGTTGTTTACTGCTTGACACACCCTCAAGAAACTAGTAATAGCTGGAGTGACTACTGAGCACTTTGCTACTTCTAGGTGTATTAATTCAAATTTTATCACTGGGAGTAGTAGTTGCAATTCTATAGCTAATACTTCAATTAACGCATGGTTATATTGCTATAAAGAAGTTTTAGTCAGTAATACACATCAGTTCTGCTAAGGTGCAGTTCTTCCACTGCGCTCCAGCACTTAAGGTGCAGATCCATCCCTCCTTACAAACCCATCTTCACTTAATCCACTCTCCCACACCAGATCTGTTGGATGGAGATCTGGTGGAGGATCCAGCAGGCTGTCCAAAGAGTTTGCTCTAGCATCTTGTGATTTTGGTCCACTGTTTCAAAATCCTTCCATCACAGGGTTCCTCTCTACCTTGTTCTCTATATGATCTTGGATACCTTATTCCTTGTTTTGTTTCTTTGCCTGAACCTACCTTTTTAGCTCTCCTGCACTTCTTTTCTCTGCCCAGACTCCTTTCAAGTAACCAACTTCTCACTAGTTACTTTTTCCTCCACTGGTTCCTATTCTATTACATCCATACGTGCGATTGTTATTTCCAAATTTGTTAGGTAGGCAGTTTTAGCTTCGTGTCATGGTACTTACTGATCTGTACATGAAGATTGCATTCTGTCACAGGTTTTCGTTTATGGCCCTACAATTCATTTTGCTTGAAATTCAAATACATCATACACTTTTTGATAGAATTATCTTACTTTTATCTTTGACTCTTCTGGCTGTTTTTAATGAAAAGAAGTAATGTCTTACCTTGTGCAGATCCCAGCCACAATATATCCTGTTTTGCACTCACACTGTATCTCTGGCTGTGTATAATTTTTGTCTCTCTTCTGGGTCCCCTCAGAAGCATTAACTAACTTAGAGACCTGGTCTTCATCAGGGCCTCGGGCTATCAGCTAGCCTATACAATATCTTCTTTTCTTTTGTAAAACTGAAAATGGGGGGGGGAAGTCCCCTCAAAAATACATGAGGCAGTGAAAAGTTAGTAGTCTATAATAGACAGTTGAATTTTTGCCTTTAAAAACTAATTTATAATCCATAAAAAATCATTGAATCTTTTCATTTAAGAGTTACTGTTTAAGGGAGGTAATTTGTATTGCTTATATTCGCTTGATGGTTCTAAAGGTTCTCTGAGAAATAAACATCAAGAGGCATAGCTAAAAAAACCCAAACCAAACCAACCAAACAAACAAATAAACAAAAACAAAAAAACCCCAAACAAAAAAACACAAGTCCCTGTTCTTTCAGATAAAAATCAAATGTTCATGGTCTGTGGTTGATCTGTTACACTGTTCCAGAGGAAGAATACTGAATGCTTTGTGTAGCATTCTGCTACAGCAAATTCAGTCCATGGTGTATGTGCTAGAAATTATGAAGCAATTCACATTGAACCTGATACTCAGCCTTCTCTTTCGACATTTTGAGGCAATATAAAAAGTTTTTAACTGATCCATATTCTGTATGTCTTCCAGACAATTGAAATGTTGAAAATGTCACAAAGCAAGATATTTACAGCTTTGAAGTATCACTCAACAGACTATTTATATGAGGTATGGTTTTATTGTTTCTTTAATAGTCTGAACACAATATAGCAGTTACTAACGAAAATATTGAGTCCACATTAAAAAAGACAGAGCTACTTTCTTTAGAATTCTCTTTCAGAAAAGTTGTTGTGCTGCACTTTGTGGGATAACATAGTGAAGTCAGGTTTTTTAAATAAAGAATTTGAGTACAATTTTGCACAGACTGAAAAGCATCAGTTATTTTTAGTGTCTGTTGTGTTTATGATTTACTTATCATGCACATACAAGTTTCCTGCTTTGGGCTTTCTTTGGAGAATACCCTGTGCCTTTTAATGCAACTAATCCAGCTTTGTAGCTAATTTGGCATGTATTTGAGTAGTGATACACAATGCTGTATTCCTTAATTTCCCTAATTGTAGGGGGAAGTTTTTGTAGTGTCTTAGATTAAATTCATGGAAAGGAGATTTTTTTTTCCCACACCAACAATGAATATTTTGGCTTTACAGATTTTGATCACATAATATCTAGAAGCCTTGTGAAGTCTTGTTTTCATTCCTGTCTCCCTCTGTGATGTTGCCAGCCTGTTATCCTCGAAGCACCTTGTCGTAATTGGCTTTTTACTTAAATTTTCAAAGAAAAGCCACAGACGAAGTACAAGACTTTTGTTGTAGAGGAGTGATTCTTTGCCAGAAGGGGGCATTTATAGTGTGTGAGCAGAACAATGTAGCAAGACATGGCGCCTTCAGGAGTTCAGGAGAGTACAAGGAGACACAAAAGCGCTCCTAGAACATAACTGGAGAACTGCAGCCTGGGAAGTGATCCAGCAATACTATTTGCAGTTACTGCTCACGTCCCTTTCTTAGAGTACAGCAGCTGTTCCGCATAGTGCCGGTGCATGTACCTACTATTTTCCTAGAATGTAGCGACCAGAACTTATTTTTCTATTGTAATTCCAACAGTATGCAGTCTGTCATGCAGTGTTCAGATGGAAATCTTCTGAATGTAGTTCCATTCAGCTTGATCACCAGTTGTTTCCATATTATCTCCAAATAAAAAATAGATGTGTTAGCAAAACATGATGTGGGCTATATGCAAAGAAAATAATTACATGGCTTGTCTTGCCTGAGTTTTGAGGAGGATGGTGCTGACATCAGGACAACTGAGAACTTTTAGAAGAGAAATGCTGAGTGACCAGCTGAATGGCTGTTCTGGAGCAGTGTAAATCTTGCTCTGTAGTGCTTCCAGAAGGGGTTAAATAGATGTGGTCACGCATTTAAAGGTATTACAGATCTAACTGTGCAAAGGAGATGCTGTGCTCAAACTTCAGCTTCTGATTCTACTCTTGTGTCTAGTTGGTACCCTCTAGAGAGAGTTACATTGATTTTCCATGTATCAAGTGCACTTGACTAAAGTTTCTGGCTTTTAGGATATGCTGAAATTCGATGACCTTATATCAAACTGCTTCCTGCACATACATGACTCGACTGGACGCAGAATCCTGCTTCTAATATACTTGTTATGCAATTATATCAATTATGCGATTATATCAATATCAAAAGTATAGTTTTTCCAGCTTCCCTTAATAAGCATCTTTTGTTATAAATGAGAGACAAGAGTCTCAATATTTAGCAAAATTTAGATTGTTTTATTTGATATAGACAGAGCAAACAGCGCACTGGAGGAACATGAGGGATCACTGCCCAATCTACACCCCACCGAACTGGTTTGCAGCTCCTTTTTCTAGTGTGGTTTCCCGTTGTAATCAATAATTTTTATGGTTTTTTTGCTGTCCCAATTTTGCTGGGTGAGCAGTGGTGGTCGAATAAACATCCTTACACAAATTGACCAGGCCTCCAGGTGATAATCAGTCACAGATAACCATCTGGTCCTCGTAGATAACCACCAGAGAAGTTTTGGACATCTGGCTCTTGAGATAAGCAGCATTGATTACACAAAGGCAGGAAGGGCTATTGCGAAGTCTGGTTTTGCAAGCTGGTAGCCAATACAACTTATTTGGAAAACATAACGTAATATAACATAATATAATCTAACAAGGTGATTTTAAACAGAATAATTTTATCATATAATTTCCTTTATCTAGTGTCTATGCTTCACTTCAGAACTTGGTATTCTGGTTTATACAAACCCCAATGCTTTTGTGATTGACACAAATCTTTTATCAATTATCACACTTGGAAGAAAGGAGCCTTGTCAGTCATCCTAGACACTAGAGTTACATACTTCATGCTCCTGAGTGTTGTAGGTGTGATTGCAAAGGCATCATGGTAGTGCAAGGTTTTCTAATGTTATAAATTGACAATGCATACAAATTGAATGAAACTGGGAAAATGCACATAATACCTTTCAGTTAGAAGACAAATGAGCAGAGACCTTTATATTTTCTTCATAAACAGGGGTAAACATGCGCTGATTGAATGCTGCAGCTATTAATAATGGCCTTGAGAAACACTTTTATATATTTGAGAATGGCAAGAAAGGTTGTGTCTTATCAGACTTTGTGAACTAATTCAGCTTAAATTTTACATGTAGAACTATTTAATTTAAAATATTTTGTTAAATGCACAATTGCCCTGGTTTAAGGCTATTACATAGGATGATAGTTCTAGGATGCATTTTTTCCACTTTGTAAATATTAGCAACAGAAAACAATTTTAGTTACTAAGCTAAAGTTAGCCTCAGTAAAGCTACATAGTAGTGTTTCAAATTTCTTTTTGATCTTTATTTTATTATTTCATGCACTTATTTGTTCAGCAGCTTCTACTTCTACAGTAGCAGTAGCATTCTTCTTTAACCTGAGTCCTTTGACAACTTTTATGTGACAATTCTGACAGCTTCTTTTAATGAAGAGAAGGGTTATCCTTAGCATTTTCTGTTCTTTTTATCTCTATTAGGAAATTCACTAGCTGTCTTTTGTTTTATGATAAATGTGCTGTTTCAGCAGTAAATTCAATACAGATTACCTACAAGTTATTCTACAAGTCAGTAACTTGTAGAAGACATAGGTCCATCTGCCCGTAGTTGTCTGATTTTTGTCTGCTTTATTCAGAATTTGTGTAAGAGATCACTGAGGAAATGCCATGTTTTGTTTTAGGCAAGAGGGACTGCATTGAATCAGATCTGTTTTTTCACAAGAGTCTTTCAATGAAAAGATGCTACAGTGGCAGTCGTTTTTGCTTTTTTTATTAAAATGAACTAGTATTTACAGAATTGTAACTATCCCACAAAGTATTAAACTGAAATGGAAAAAATATTTATATTGATGAAGTGACAGTATTTGTTTTCATTGCTTCCTATGTGTTTGTTTGTTTGTTTGTTTGTGTTGATTTATTTTAGTTTGGTTTTTTTCCTACCCCCTAAATTTTCTCTTTTCTTAGAAAGGAAGGTTTGAAAAGTACACCAATAGCATGGTTATTCTGGTTGCAGTGCAAATCAGTGAAATATTTCAAATATCTCTAGTTTGTCACCTGAGATGTCTAACAGTACAAGCTATATTTGGCTTGACAGCATATGTTGGAATGGGTGAGAATTTTGGGACCTGAAGCAGCACAGCTGAAGTGAGGCAATGGGTTTACAACTAGAGAAAAGTTTCTGGTCTCATTAGTTATGCTCTTCCACATGACTATAGATAGTTCTCTTTTCCAATATGCCTTTTACTCCACACACTTTTAAAGAACAACTACTTTCTTCTTCTTTTGATAAATTTGTTAAAAACAAATGTGTAAGTATACTTTTTCTTTGCTTCCTGAACTCACTGATAATTCTGTGTTTCTGTGCTCTTTCTACAATACTGAGCACGGGCTTCTGTGACAAAAGAGCTGTAAGACAGTTTATTGAACTTGGTATTCAGTGAAAAGTTACTAAACTTACCACACAAACTATGTAATTCCAGAATTCAACTGATTACTACCCCTCATTTTAGTGAAAATTAAAGGCTTTAAAAGGGCTTTCATTAGCTCATAATGGCACATTATGACAAGAGGCCTTAGACTATGAAAAGCACTTGAAACTGCAGAAGGAATAATACTAAATTGTTTCTGGTTGGCTTATCCATGTGTCTATTCATGAGATCATTCCAAATGTTAAGCACTTGTAATTACACATTCAAAGTTTAGTTAAAGTGTAGCTAAGTGTACATGCAATTTGGCATACTCAGAGATGTAGATTAACAGTTAAATAGCAAATCAGGTGAATGTTAGTATCTTCTCTTAGTTTGGACTGTGTTAGCATTATAAAAATAAGGTTTAATTATAAAATATTGTGTTCTAGTAGAAAACTCTTGAAAGCAGCGGGAGTACTTGAAGAAGCAGTGCACAAAAAGAATGAAACTGTCTCTCTCATGATTTTATCACATACTTTTTTTTTATTCAGAGCATGGCAAGGCAGAAGTTTTCAATCTGGAAATTATCACTTTGCTTTCCTCCCTGTTTACATCAAGATGAAAAGTACCATCTCAATGGACTCTTTGCTGATGATAAGTATAGGAAGCCATGGACTAGAAGTATGTTATATAATCCTGAAGTTTAGTTTAGATTTACTGTAGGTTAAAGGAAAACCTTGTGTTAATCCATAATGTGATTAATCTGGTAAAAAATATTTCCAGACATAGCACTATAGCAGTTCTTGGAGTGGTTGAAGGTGGAACATCTTCATTGCCCAAATTGTAACAAATTGGTAATGGATATTTATTTGAGTGGCACCATAAATGAGAATGATATTTGATTAGTTTGTAGAGATCTCTGGAAAGATTTCTTTCTATAGAGGTATTTATGAAAGAAAAGCAATGATCAGAGATAAGTAAAATCCTAAATCTGGTTAGTTGGGAGAGGTTTGGAAGATGATGCTGAGGTTATGACATGGTGGAAAATGAGGTTTTCAAATGACAAAGGCAAATATATGTATAAAAGTGTTTGCATCTTTCTTGCACATTGGTGTTACCTTTAGGTAATGGAAGACTAAAGGTGTTGTTTTTCCTATATGTTGTGTAAAGTTTGATTAACCTCTGCCATGATTTAATCAATATATCCAAATTAGTTTTAATATTTTCTGTGTGACTTTTTTTCCTCTCCTTTTCGTCTTAGTTGGTTCAACACAGAACATGATTGCTATTTCAGTATTGGATCAATGGAAGAAAAGTTTACCTGTGGAGGATTTCCTGGAAAAGTCAGTAACTTTAATTTTAAAACATTTTTGATTTCTTTGATCTCATTCAGGTACTTTGTGAAAGTTTCATCATTACAAGATAATGATGAACGCAGAATATGAAGATGTTTCCTGACAGCAGCAAGTGTGCTGGAGCTGTACGCTCTCTCAGATAGCTTAGAGATGTTTTTTTTTTACTGAAAGTAGTATTGCATTTTATGGAGTTCACTGGTTCTTTATATAATTTTTAATGGTTGTGTAATCTATTTATGACATTGGACAAAGTCTCTGAATGTCTCTGAAAACTGCATGAACATGAAAATAAGCTTTTTCCCCCCTCCTTTCTGAGGCAATTATCTTATGTAACTGTACAAGTATAGCTTTATGACATGAACATATTTTTCCATACTTAGAATAGTCTGCATTAAAATATTTGCCATTTCTAGAAGAGCCTTAGTAGGGCTTTGACTTTGGAAAAGGTGGCCTAGTGTAGTGGCCTGTGTGTAGTCTCAAAATAAGCTATTCAGTTAGGTTTGTTTTATCTGTAACGCTGTAGTGAAGCCCAGTGATTTCAGTAAAGTTGTAACTTGGGAAGTGTTTTAAGGTTCATGGATTTTTCAAAGACTTATGTCATGTGAAACTTTGGATATTAGTTCTTATCAGTACCACTGGTTATTACTTGTTAACTGTACTACTTGTAGCTTCAAAATTAACTTCTGAATTAAAATCAAAATGTTGTAAAATAATTGATTTTTTTAAGATGTGTAACGGAGATTCCCCTCTTTTGCTGTTTACACATGAAGTCCTGTACTGAATTTCAGAGGTGGACTTACACACATTGGTTTTATGAGAATTTTCTTTAGATGACTAGCAAATAGCAAGATGGTGTAATGCTAAGTATTATTAAATGTATGAATAAATCAGTAGGATGCAAAATTGAGGAATCAGTTGGCTGAAATGAGAATATTAAGTACAATAAATGTAGATGAGCTGATTTGGATGCTTCAGAATTGTCAACACTTGTCGGAGTTACTATATTGTTGCAGTCAATTTATATGGGTTGTACAGCATTAGCACATATTTTAATCAACTGTTGTAACTGTTTTGTCCAGATACATGCTTAGCTTGGGAAAATTATGACTTTATTTTTTTCCCTTTCTGTAGTCAAATGATTTTCCTACTTATTTGGCAAATGATAGGGAGATTTTCTTAATAAATCATAGTAGTACTGAGGTTTGTATGAAAAGTTATAGGAAATTGAAGTGGTTTTGTTTTTGCACTTTCACTGTCTTTTTCCTGTTGCTGTTACTTGCAATTTCTTCATGGTTTTGAAACAGAAGTGTACATTTAAGCCAGTGGCAATTTTTTGTCACAAGTGTTAGCACATCAATAGGTTTGATGCTTTTTTTTTTGTTGTTCAGTTTGATGATGCGTGTAAACTTAAAGGGTTTTTCTTGGGAAGAATTGAACCTGTAGTTTGACCATGGATCCAGTGAATAGAGAGTACTCTGTAATTTCCAATCTTCTTTGGTGAATGTGGTGATTATCAAAGTTCTTAGAGCACCTAAGTGCTGTTGATTCGCTGAGGAGTGAGGGAAGTTACAACATTGATTTTGCTATAGCTTAAGTGTCAGATATTTTTTTCTGCTTTTTAGGAAACCTATTTCCTCTGTAGAGTTTCAGACTAGTAATGATTTAATAGAAGTTATTCCAAGTTCAAATCCTTGCTCTCAGACTGACACAGAAGAGCCTTTCTTACTTATGAAGAATGGTTTTAAGGAGGACTCCACCCAAGACAAATATTTGAAGATTTACTATGCCACTGAATTTAAAGAACCACAGCAAGGTAAAATATTAAATTCACTGATTTCTAAGTTGTGGTAGAGTAATCTTGTTAACTTCCATAATTTTTTGTGCATGTTCAAGAGACATTGATGAAATAATTTGGGTGGTCCAAAACTTTGCAGTTGCATAAGGTTCAACCACTAAAGACAGATTTATTCCCTGGAGGAACAAGGCTTGTGTTAATAGTCCAAGAGAGATGTAGGCCAAATGAAGCTTAAGATAGATTTTTTTTGTGGAGATCTGTTTGAGTTAGCATCATAAAACAGCTTGGTAGGAACATAATCATTATCCATCGTTTCCAGGCACTATGAGAGATCAGAGAGTTATTACAGATAGTCATCCGAGGAGTGAAAGGGGATGTGGGAATAAGGAGACTTCTGTATTGGAAGAAAATAAGGAAGAGGAGCAAAAAACTCCCTTTGCCCTTCTATATGTATATATACATATATATATATGCATAATATGGTCAAATATGGTTACTGCATCACTTCTGCCTCAGGAGAGCAGTACTTTAAACCCAAAAGTAGAATAATGTGATGGCTTTTATGGGAGTCTGACTCCCCTGTAATCAGCTCAGGTTGGTCAGATTGTCATCCAGCCTCATATTGAACATCCCTTGGGGATAGGGCATTGACCACCTCCCTTGTTGTAAGAAACTGCTTCCTTATATCTGATTTAAATTATTCCTCTTTAAGTTTAAAATCCAAGACCTAAAAAGGGTCTATCCCCAGCTTTCTCATAGGCCTCTTTTAAGTACTGAGAAGCCACAGTAAGGTTTTCCTGAAGCCATATCTTCTCCAGGCTGAACAATTCTCTCAACCCTTTTGTCACAGGGGAGGTGTTCCTTTCTTTTTTGTAATCCCTCCTCTGGACCTGCTCCCACAGGTCCATATCTTTTTTTCTACTAAGGACCCCAGAGCTGGATGCAGGGTTCCAGCTGGTGTCTCACCAGAGCAGAGCAGAATCCCCTCCCTCCCGTGCTGCCCACGCTGCTTTGGATGCAGTCCAGGACACATTTGGCTTTCTGGGCTGGGAGTGCTCATGGCTGGGTCACGTCCAGCTTCTTGTCAGCCAGCATCCTCCAGTTTTCCAGCAGGGCTGCTCTTGATCTGTTCATTCTCCAGCCTGTGTTGATTTGATAATGTCATCCTTCTTGAAACCACAGTGATTTACAACCTTTTTGTAATTTTTCTTTCTTCAGAATTAGGGAATCTGCATTTAGGTTTAGACATGTATGGAGACAGTGCTTACTTTCCACATTTAAAATTGCACAGAGCTAAGCTTCTTGGCCAGAACTTACCTCAGAAGTTCCTTTATCACACTTGAAAGTGCAAACAAAGAAAGAAAAAGAAAATACCTTTTGTTTTTAACAGGTATTATATAAGATGAAAGAAAAAGCTAAAGAAAACTAGAGGTTATCATGTGAACCATGGAAGTCCAGACTTCGTTGCACTTCAAACGTTTTAGGATTTTTAGGCTTAAAGTAAAAAGCAGTTAATGTTTTGCTGACATGTATAGTACTGCAATAGTTGCTCAATGATTCTCTTTATTCTGATAATTCTTAGTATTTTTATCTTGTTTTGTAATGTGTTTTCTATTTTGTCAGATTTATGTTTGGAAGAAGAGTTTATTTTTATTGATAATCTTGAAAATTCTCGTAAAAAACTGCCAACTTTATCCATACTTCTGAGCAGACTACAGTTTTTTTTAGTGAAAGATCCCCTTTTAGGTTCTGAAGGACAGATGATAACAGCAGAGAATAATATCAGGTACCTACAAATTGCTGTATAATATTAAAATAGTTAGTGCCATTAACATTTTAACATTTGTTGTATTCTAACTTTGTAACTACTTTATATTTGCAACAGGTAAAGACTTCCGCTTTTCATCTTAGGAAAAAATGAGGAGGGTGAAATTTATATGCATTAAAAAAAACTGGGTCAATTAAATGATGTCATTTTTACATTTTATAGGTGTGAAATGCAATCAGGATATTAGTTTTGGAATACTGAAAAAATGTACATCTTGAAGGGACCTTGTCCTCCCTCAAACTGGCTGATTCCCTACCATGAAAGTGTTGCTAAGTTTAGTAGGGCTAGGATTTTATACATGCTTCCATGCTCTGTTTTTCTCTCCTCTCAGATGTGCTGCCAGTAAATCCATGCTCTTACCCTGTTGAATTGTACTTCTTCAAGTTTAAATATTAATTATTCTTACGGTTTTGCTCAGTTTGTATTGCTAGGTTGATTGAATTTAATTGTATATGTATGTCATGACTTGAACAAACCGGTACATTAAAAGAGGTATGTTGCATCAAAAATGGGCCTATTATTTTGTTAATTTACTCATTGTGTACATACATTAATAAAGCCTGGCTAAATCTTTTGCTGATTTACTTCATGTCGGGACTACTTGTATTGCTTCCTTTGCACATGGAAGGGTTGCATGACTGACAGGCAAGGTAAAGCAGATTTTAACTGAACCAATGACACCCATATAGTAGAACAAGGAGAAATGGGGTCGTTTGCCTGTTTTTTCAAACATGAGCCCCGGTCTCGAAGTGACTCTTGGATGTAACACTGTGTAGATACTGTAAATACCCAGTGAAGATAACATGATCCAAATTCTCTAATGACTTTCAGAAATACCAGTAAGGGGACAAAAAATGTTAGTGTGAAGCTTTACAGGAAATAGCTCTGACCTCCTGATCTGTGGTGGACTAGCAAAACCATGAACCTGTCCAAGGTGGGAGTCCAGATCTCCTAATGCAGAACACAGGGAGGTGCATTCAGAGAAGGGAACTTAATTAGACAGACTTCTATTTCAGTTAAAATTCATGAGCATCCCAAGGCTGGACACGGAACAGTTTGTACTCTGCAGTCTAAAATATTCCTCCTGAAAATAGTGATGTCAGGGACTGATGAGGAAGTTACTGCCCTGAAAAGTCACTATAGGTTTAGTCCCTGTAATTGGCCCAAAGGGCCAATGATGAAACATTTGCTTTCTAACTGACAAATCTTCATCTCTGTGCCACTTGTGTCCCTGCTTTACAATGCAAGTAATAGCTTCATTCCAGAGCTTTACTTCAAAGTGTTGTAAAGTTTTTCAGCTAAACTAGGAACATACATTGTTTTCACTTTAATTATAAATAAGGACACTCTGCCCTCTTTCATGCTGAATCTTTCCTGAAAATAGGAACAAAGGGTGGTAAAAGAGAAATAAAGGAAATAGATTACAGAGATTTCCTGTCTAGTAAAAAAATTTTACATTGGAAGAAATTAGATCTGCAGCTTTTGCAGAAGGCACTTTTACGTGAAGGGACTTACACGCTGGGAGGTTGAAGAATTATAATATGAAGTCTTTTTCTGTAACTGTTTAAGTCAGGCCCCGATATTAAGCAGTTGTACTCTGCATATAATGTATTATTTCTTTTTTTGGTTAATTATATAGATCAGTATAGCACCACTTGGAATTGCCTTCTTAGGAAAGGTATGAATTTAGAAAAACTTTTGCCATGTATGTGGCAGAAGGCTATCAAAACCATTGCTAAGAGTTTCAGTCTTAGACATTAAGTAATACAAAGAAGTCACTTACTTTCTTTTATTGTCTTTTAAAGAGAATGTTTGACTTTCCAAAATGGAATGAAGATGGAAGAGAGTCAAAATGAATTGCAGGAGATTAAAGAAAATTTCTGTACTATATCTGTAAAAGATGAAGAGGTATCATCCTGTTGTTTCATACTATATATTATATTAGTCGTTGTTCTACATTATCTGTGTGTGTTTGTTACCTGCAAGTCATTTTACTGACTTCTTTTCATATTTGCTAAGTATTTTGAGTTTTCATGTTTCCAAGATTAAAAAATACTGGTATTATTTGTGGGATTTTAGTTCTTGGATGCTGTTTTTAGGAATCTCCAGTCTGACCAGCTGTTTCTCCTGGTACCTGATGTGTTTGCAGTTTTATGTAGATACTTGTTACACTAAGAATAAAATCTAATCAGAACAGGAAGGCGTGACATGAGCATGGGAAAGGGAAAGCTAACATGTTCTTGGATTTGGGGGGCCAGCTTAGCTTTTTCTTTAAAGAAATCAAATCTACTTTTTGCTCAATTTTTCAAAATTCTAAAAAATAAACTTTCAGTAAAATAAATGAGGATTGTACTTGGTTAGGAATTGTGAGTTAAGACACACTTTTTACATTCCACTGACTCAATCTGAAGTTGTGTGACATTGTATTTTACCCTGTATCGAGCAAAGCTATGTGTGTGCTGTGTAAATGTCAAGTGATTTCTCTCCTAAATACTCTTAAATTGGTTTAGAATTAAATTATTTCAAGATTTTGAAGAAGCTTTGACTGTACATAAAGATCAAAGGAAATTTACTGACCATTCTGTTGTGATTTATATTTTTTCAGTATTTCCTGTTGCCTGTTGAGTTAGAATTTGGCAAACCCAACAATGGCAGATCTGATTGTGTTAAGATTCCATCATACTTCCAACTAGAGGAGGTATTAAATTTAGCTCCAGTCACTATGGATGATGAAGACCTTTGCAAACAAGTGATCAGAGAAGGTGAGGGTTTGTTTTCTAAAGTGCTTGACCTGATTTTCCTTTCATTTGAACACATTTAACACAAGTTCTTCTATATTAAGTTCACTTAAAAATTACTTCACAGCTTATCAGATGAGAATTTCTGGGGATGAACTAGGAGCTGTGTTACACCCAAATTTCTGATGTTAGAAATGTCTCCTTAAGGGGTAGTAAACTACTTACCACTTGATTTAGTCCATGGTTGTGTTGTAATCTTGAACACAAATGTAATATAAGCCATGATTTGTGATTATAATTAACATAGCTATAATAATTTGGTCTTGTATTCTCTAACGTGTTTTTAAGTTTACTTTCAGAGACATCCCTAAGAAGATTATATGCAGAACAGTCATACTATAAAAAAAGCTTTTGTTGCATTGTAATTGCAAACAGAAAAGCACATTTCTGGGTGAAAAATGGTTAAATATTTCCATGGATAACAGGATTACTCTCAATGACAGTAACGGTTTCTTTAAAGGAATTTTAGAAAAATTACTAAATGCTTTTAGACTTCTGATAAATACAACTTTAATGACAGTTATTGGCTAATGGATTGATTTGTATGACAGTATTTTTTTTAGTTAAAAGAAAAAGGCATGGCCTGAGGGTTGGTTTTTGGGGTTTTTTTAAGCCAAAATAAATAATTTTCTACTTTTTTGTTGGACAGGAAGTAGCTCAAAGAAGGAAGCTAAATGCTTCTGGAGGATGTGTGCTGAATTCTGTGTCTCATACGGCAGTTTGAAAGAATCCAGTCTCTTACTGAAGATAGAAACAAAACTTTTTAAAGTGAATATTTGACTAAAAGTTTTGTGTGCATTCCCCTGATATATTTAGTATGTGCCATGTTTCAAGCTGAGATTGCAGAAATTTGAGGATTCTATACATAAATGTCAACCTATTGGGGGTCTTTTTGTTCTGTTTTAGTAGCAAAAGAATCTACATACACATACTCCTAGCAAACTATATTTAGGCTACTTAATTGTTCTGGGAATCATTGTAGTCATAAGAGCTTGGAGTAATTCAGATAGTGACTACAATATCGTGGGGGATTTTTTTCTTGCACTTAAAGGACAAGACTGAGCACTCCTCTAACCAACTAAAGCATCTGGGGTTACTAAACATGACTGATTTTTCATAACAATGTGTCATGGAGGTTCAATAGAAAGACTAAAAGCACTGACAGGAAAAATTAATAAATGGTTCATTTATGGCACCTTTTAACATCTGTTTTCAGATCTCAAAGCAGAAATTACATACAAAATAGAAATTTCCAAGTACTGTGCCATTCCACAAGAGGTTTGCTCCAGTATTAGCACAAGTATGTTGGAATTCTTTGAGTCAGGTAGGAAGATTTGTACAAATCAAGTGGTGACATTTAAAATAAATTCTTCAAGTAGTTTTTCAAATATTCTGTTTGTGGGAAAACATGTACCACATAGGTAAGAAGATTAACTTCGTGTAATCTATTATTTTGTACCTGCACCATGAGGAGGTAGAAGTGCCATACTCCTTTCTAGAGCTATATAGTCTAAACACAAGCAACTTTACAAATCCTTCATGTTGCTTTTGGCAGTAAGTGAGGTCTATAACTTTTGCACTTTATTAAATTTTTAGATCTTTTTTTTTATCTAGCAACTCATCAACTGAGAAGGGCAAATGAAAGCTAAGCCAGATTGATTAAAATTGTGGAGTCAAAGGACACAGTTTAACATTTGTTAAAGTCTGATATAAATGCTTTCAAAAGAGGGTAGTGGAGAGCAATTCAGTTAGAAGTGTTGTGTTTTTAAGTTCTAGAGATTCAAAACTCCTGTGCAGACATTCTGTTTTGCAAATGGTTCAGTAATTACATGTGATTGAGAAGTTAAGCCAGAGCTGTTTTTCTACAGAAGTAAACTCAAACTGAGTATCTGCTAATGTGCATTGAATCCTTGCTTCTCCTACACTGGGATCAGGAAATGCACTCCGTGTCTCCACCTTTAATAGCTTGAAAACCCAAGTCATGGTGTTTACACCATGACCAGTGCTGAGGAGCTTTGGTGTCTCGCTGCTCAACCTAGTCGTCCAACCTTTGTTAAAGTTTTTTCAGGTTCCAGGTGTAGTCTTTCAAGATAATGTACAGTCTTTGCCAGCCCTACTATATTCACAGCTAAATTCTGTCTGACTGAGCAAGGCAGAAAAATGGCTGTGCTGGTGACATTTTCCACCTTTCATTTAATGCAGAAGGGCTTGCACAATGAGTAACATTTACAAATGAATGTGATCTGAGCAGAGTGTCAATACATGATTATACACATATATCTCATCCTAATGTATATGCTCTCTATGAAAAGATCTATCCATTTTGCATTGGATAGTAGCAGTACTATCTGTCAGTGCTTGTTCACTTGATGTTTTCCATCCAGAAGTTACTAAAATACTTGAGAAATGTTGATTTTTCTCCAGACCAAGACCTTTCTTATTGTCTTAGTTTGAACAAGTTTTAAACTGAGCTGATAGATGTCCCTTGCAGGCTAATAGTACTAATAGAATCATGCGTCAGATACTATATTGTGGTGGAATTTTGGTTGGAACAATCATGNGCTTACTTTACATCTGGAGAGTATTGTCTAGCATGATGAACTGTAATCTGTGTCTAGTCAGCTCTGTGACTACTCTTTATTTCTAAAACTTACAAGCAGAAGTAGATCTGACTGTTCCCCTGTATATAGTAATAATAATAATAATAATTATTATTATTATTAGACTGTTGGATTCTCTAGGATATTGTCCATTCCTCTGAAGTAGAGGAGCAGTCAAGCCATCCTGAATTGTCTTTTGAAGAAAGTGGCAATATTAATCTTTATTACCAGTTGCTCTCTTAGCTCTGCTGTTGAATCAGGCAGAATTATATTGTTGGGGCACAATCTACTTCCATCTATCTCTCCTCTCTCTCTCTCTCTCTCTCTATTTTTGTTTTTTTGGTTTTTTTTTTC
>VXBI01010765.1:59428-95134 GCA_013397375.1 Toxostoma redivivum
GAGAGCAATTCAGTTAGAAGTGTTGTGTTTTTAAGTTCTAGAGATTCAAAACTCCTGTGCAGACATTCTGTTTTGCAAATGGTTCAGTAATTACATGTGATTGAGAAGTTAAGCCAGAGCTGTTTTTCTACAGAAGTAAACTCAAACTGAGTATCTGCTAATGTGCATTGAATCCTTGCTTCTCCTACACTGGGATCAGGAAATGCACTCCGTGTCTCCACCTTTAATAGCTTGAAAACCCAAGTCATGGTGTTTACACCATGACCAGTGCTGAGGAGCTTTGGTGTCTCGCTGCTCAACCTAGTCGTCCAACCTTTGTTAAAGTTTTTTCAGGTTCCAGGTGTAGTCTTTCAAGATAATGTACAGTCTTTGCCAGCCCTACTATATTCACAGCTAAATTCTGTCTGACTGAGCAAGGCAGAAAAATGGCTGTGCTGGTGACATTTTCCACCTTTCATTTAATGCAGAAGGGCTTGCACAATGAGTAACATTTACAAATGAATGTGATCTGAGCAGAGTGTCAATACATGATTATACACATATATCTCATCCTAATGTATATGCTCTCTATGAAAAGATCTATCCATTTTGCATTGGATAGTAGCAGTACTATCTGTCAGTGCTTGTTCACTTGATGTTTTCCATCCAGAAGTTACTAAAATACTTGAGAAATGTTGATTTTTCTCCAGACCAAGACCTTTCTTATTGTCTTAGTTTGAACAAGTTTTAAACTGAGCTGATAGATGTCCCTTGCAGGCTAATAGTACTAATAGAATCATGCGTCAGATACTATATTGTGGTGGAATTTTGGTTGGAACAATCATGATTTCAAAGTGTCTGATAAAAAAGCTCAGTGGAAACACACCAAGTTAAACACACCCAGATAAAGTTAAGCTTACTTTACATCTGGAGAGTATTGTCTAGCATGATGAACTGTAATCTGTGTCTAGTCAGCTCTGTGACTACTCTTTATTTCTAAAACTTACAAGCAGAAGTAGATCTGACTGTTCCCCTGTATATAGTAATAATAATAATAATANGATAGACTCACATCTGTGGGATAGAGACCTCCAAATGTGTGCAGGTACTGCTAGAACACCTTTTGATAGCGGAAGTTTCTGTATTGGGTGTCAGGTTTGTGCTGAGATACCTGACTATCTTCTCTTTCTAATTAATTTTGCTCTTTAAGAGTTACCAGAAGTGAAATATGTTTGTTCGAATTCAGAGAAGAAGCAGTCATAAGGCTAAGCAGTCTCTCTCTGGTCATTGAGGTTTTTTTAAAAAGGCATTAAGAGACAAGATAGTTCTCTGAATCAGCAATTTTCTGAGAAGGTGAATGTTACTCTGAATGTAGGCAGAGTTTAACTAATGTAGCGGATAAAAAATTCCAGTCTCAAAGGCAGAAATAACTGGATAAGAACAAATATGAATAGTATTGCTCAAAGAGAAAGAAGAGTTCTTTTTATATATGGCAGGTATTTTTGCTGTCCTAAGATCAGCTTCTGTCGTGTTCAAAGTAAAGTCCTAAAATTGCTGCTCTTCGCAAAAACCAGTTTGTGAGCTGAAGTTCACAGCATAAGTTCATTGAACCTATTTTATTCTAAGTAAGTAGGAAAGAAGTTATACTGACTGGAAGTATGTTGCTTTGCTTTGTACCTGCTGTTATTTCTTACCTTTTTTTTCCCTGCTTTGCTGATATGTTTGTGTCTTCTGGCTTTCTATTGGTGTCCCTTACCCTTCCTGCCTAACAATCAGTTTGTTAGGTCCTTCAAGGAGAAACTGTGAGCAGCTGGGCAGGTGACTGATTCATAGTCTGCTTTGTGCCAATTGGCCAGGCAATGTGGGCATGATGATTACATCTACTTACTGCCTGGTGAATGAATGGGTAATTCATTATAAGTGTTTTTCCTTGTGGAGGCACTGATTTATTCATAATTTTTCTGCCTTTGTTTTTACAGAACATTGAACAATGTAGTTTTTGTGATTTCTGCTTTCTGGTTAATAGAATGCCAGAGAGATTAATACCAGGGTAAACATGTGAACCACCAAAATCAATGAAGTTGCAAATTTGTTATGAAACTTGAATAAAACCCCGTAATCATTAATATGTCCACATTTAATATGATTGTGAGGGAAAAAAAGAGAATGTTTAAAGTGACTTGTAGAGGACTTTTAACATGCCAGGTTTGTTTGTATGCTGCTTAAAAAAAAAAATCCTGGTGTTGTAATGAATTTCAGTGATCATCCCTAGAAATTTCAATGAGTACTAATTCTGCTTGAAAGAGTATTTTTTTTTCATTAAAATCCTGACTGTTCTTGAAGTTCCTGATGCTGTTCTTACAGCCACCACAATATTGCCTGTAGTCTCTCTCCCACTTAAGTAACTTCATTGATGGAGGAACTATCTTAAGAATGCCAACAGGCATGATGTCAAAATCTCAACCGTGATGCCTGATGATTTAATTCTAAAAATAATCTTATATGTGAAGCATATGTACACAGAACTACATCAAAGGAATGTGATTCATAATTGTTTTCCGAACTGTCTGGAAATTAGATGTGAAGTATTTTGGCTATATAGCTTATTATATTGTCCCATTAAAATATTTTCTATTTTAATCCAGTACTTCACTAGTGTAAGATTTGTAAGTATGTGTATTTCATTCACAAGTAGCTTTGTGATTTTGATTTTTATTTTTGTTTTGGCTGGGGCTTTATGCAATTTCCAGCTGAATATATTCCATATTTGAAAGATGAAATGGAAGTGCCTTTAACTCCTACATGCAGACAAGAAAGGTCATGGGTTAATTTTCTGTGCAGAGGACTTCAAGAAGAACCTATTTCTCTCTCTGGTAACAGGTAATGAAACCTTGGTAGTGACGAATTCTGTCATAAATCCTCAAAATTACTGAAAAAATAACTTCAGTGTATTTATGAATTGGTACTTACATTCTTTGAGCTGCAAATATATTGTGTTCTGTGTGAAAGAGTGGCAGAATGCACCATCCATATGTGTGGTTTTCTAGAGGAGCCTGGAAAGGAAAGGAAGTTGCTTCCCTAGACCTCTTTCTCTGGGGAGATATAATAGCCTGAAAATCCAGTCTTCTTTTTGCTGTAGGCAAAAATAAATATTTAAAGAATTTAGCAAGTATGTGTATGGGCATATGCATGTATTTATATCTATGGCAAGCACATATGTTGCACATAGGATCACATGCAAAATGTCCAGAAGAGATATAGTAAGAAAGTATTGTCTGTTTTGGGCATGTCCTCCAACAATAGATTTTAGGCCTTTTCATGCCAACATAGGATTAGGATTGCTCCATCTTTTCTTTCTCATCTTGTTTGAGACTAGAATTTCTTCCTTGCTCTCTTTCTAATGTATGCAGGAAGAATTTCAGTATCCCTTTGGGGTGGGAACCACGGTCTAGACAGAATTCTCATTCAGTGTTGCTTTCCTTCAGGACCCAGCCTTGATGGCTCCTCCTCTCACTCTTTCCTATTGTCCTCTGCATGAATAGGAAAAGAAATTTAATGAACGAGTGAATGGATGAATGAGCTGAAGTATATCTTTAAAGGATTTTTTAATGTAAATCAAAATTCAACAGATAATGCTGCTAAACTTCATACCAGCAAATTTTTATGTTCTTCATAGTATTTTAATTGCAGAGCCCACTAGGGAAGTCTTAGAATCTTTGGTATGGCAATCAGAGAAGTATCGGGATAATATGAGCTCTCTTTTGCTTGTCGGTAAGGATTTCTAATTGATGATCTCTTTCTAACTGGTATTTACAAGTTCCATTTACATGGAGAAATATAGTATAAAAGATAATGTTATATTACAGAACACATACTTTGAGTCATTGAAGTTTATCCAATTACTGTAACCCTGTGAAGCTTGAATTATGTGGTTATTTTAGTATGTATAAAAAGTTACAGTATGGCAACATAGAAGTTGGTATGCCATGTATCCTTCTATGGAGGTAATATGAATTAAGTAAGAGAGATACTTTTTTTATGACTGCGTTCACTACTATTATATACAATAACAAACAGCTGAAATTTGGTGATCTGTTGAACTTCTTCCTGTATGAGGTTTTCTTTTAAATAGTGTTTCAAAATATGTAGCCATCAATACAATAGTGCCATCAATGGAAAATGGTGTAAGTTCACAAGAGCAGAAGAGAAGCAGAATACACAAAACCAAAACAAGCTACAGGCTATTAATGAAAGAATATGTATTACCAATACTCTTTTGTTTCACTTTGTTTGCCTTTATTTTACAAGTCTCTGGATTAAGTTATGTATATTGACTTGTTTTGTTGTCCAATTCATTTGTACATTGATTTATAGTTGAAAATAATGTATGGTATGCTCATTACTATTTCAGTTAATTTTTTTTTTCAGGTGATTATGATAAGTCTTTGTAGCCATGACAATAACCCACACATGATTAACAAGATAATTTGTAACTTTAGTAATGCAGCTATTAGATCTGAAAAAGAATTTAAACCTTCATCCCTCTTACTCACAGAAAAGCACACTTGCTCTGATAATCTTAACTGCTTTGCTGTTAAATCTGTTGATGGACATAGAGTTACATATGGAAGTATGAATAATAGGTTGTTTGTAATAGGCCAGCAGTACTTGGGAGCTTTAATTTCCAAAAGGACATTGTTTTTTAATCTTTTATGGTTATTGATATTATATTAATTAATTAATTTCTGGGTTTTTTGTAGAACATCCAGTTGTTAACCTTGCACATCAGCATCTTTCACTGACAGAACTGCAGAAAGAGCTGCCAGTTGAGGTTGAAGCACCAATGCTTGGCTCACTAGAGGAGGCCTGGTGGCTTCATAGCAGTTTAAACCCAGCAGCTGTAGAAATTTTGGAACAATTTAATATGGATGGAAGTAATCCAAACAGTCTGCTTTCTACAGAAGTAGAAACATTCACACAATTTACATCATACCAATTAGAAAGTAAGTATCTTCTTTTTTTAAAAGACTGATAAAAAGGCAAGGGTAAGTACTTTAACAGAGAATCACACAGGGAGTTACCTATCTCCAAGAATGAAGGGAATTATTTATTTCCTAAGAAAAAATATTTTACATTAAAATGAAGGAAGGGCACTACTGCAATTGAGGTGTACTTTCCCTAACTTAGAACAAATTACAGGAACAAAGATGTTGAACTACACAAATTCATTGTTTCTATTACTGTGCAGATGAAGAATAGCCTCCACTTATCATTTTAAAATAAAACAGTTTCATGCAGGAGAATTTCTTAGAAGTGGTAGTTTTGCTTTGGAATATTTTAATAAAACAGATATTCACATAGTCCTACCTGCACAAGGTCAATAGGGGAAGTATGTTACAGTGAAAATTCCTTTTGTGATGTAGAGGGTTTTTTTTATCCAGACTATTAAAATTTGAGCAGCTCATCGCTTCAGAATCTCTCATGAATGTTTTTGTATACTTACAGTCAAACTTCAACAAAAAATGCAAAAATTTACTCAGATTTTGTTGTATAAATATGGCCAGACTGCAAGGCACTAGTTGTGTTTGTAGAACTCCATAGATTGAGAGTAACATGATATATTGTGAAACATAAACACTGCTCATGCAAGAACATTTCCAATTAACTGCTTTTTACATTTCTTTAATTGTTTAGCTACTGTGTTTCAGATGGATGTGCTGCCACAATGCAAAAAAAGTTGTAGTTTTTGCTTTTAGTGAAGCATATCTTCAGACGGAACTGTTTGAATTCTTCATTTTTCCCTCTAAAAACCAAAAAAAGTCAATTTTTCTTCCCAATGAAATGTGTTGCATCCCACTTCCTAGAAATCTAACATCAGTAAACTCCATGTAGATGATGAAAACTTCTAACAATAGCATGGCCTTCTGTGTCTTAATATTGTGCATTTTTACTTAGGACTAGTCAGTGCATGTTTTCTGAAAAGGGATCCTAGTGATCTGAGAAGGCAGAAAGAAATTTTTAAAAATGCCTTCTCTACAAACCGTCCAAAGTCCTTAACTCCAGTGAGAAGAGAGAAAAGAGAAAAATCTATGTCACAGCAAAGAAATTAAATTGTGTTTTTCAGGATGGCTTGAAGAGAAGAATTCTGTGACAAACAAAGAGCTACTTTCTGCTGAAAGACATCAGTCAGAGAGAGTAGTTAATCCTAACTTGTCACTGCAGATTCAAAGGCAGTACTTTGATGTGAGTGCCGTGTCATCTGCCAAAATTCACAGTACAAACACATCTGTGGAAGAGCTTACTGGAGGAAGCATAAGAAAGATTAAGACAGAAGAGGCAATTGATTTCTTAAACCAAGAAAAGGAAACCCCCAAACCATCTGAATCAGACAGCTGTAATGGTGTGTCTTCTAAACTAGACAACTCATCCTGTAGTGGAAAGCCTGCATCACTTGCTTCTAAATGGGCCAACGATGATTCTGATCTGAACAATTTTATCATGATGAGATTTAGACGTACAGTCATCCAAAGAGAGGAAAAATATTATATAGATAGACCTGAAGAAGGTATGTGAAGCAGTTTATTCTGCCATTTTTCCAGATTTAATTCTTCTCTATTTCACTAGTTATAGTAGATGTTCATCCTACTCAATGATTTGAAGTAAATTGGCAACATTTTTATGATCTTAAATGTAGCTGAATTTTTAGCTAAGTATCTTACCTTTTTTTTATTTTCCTTAAGATATATTAGAAGATTTTGGTTTACTTGGGCTAGGGGGAGGGGGGTTACTTTCTTTTTTTTTTTTTTTGACAGGTTGGTTTTTTTGGGGGTTGGAAGTGATATTTCATAAAATAAATATTTGAGATTATTCCTATTCTGACAAAGTAACTCTAAATGATACTTACTTCACGAGATCCCTTTCATCTGTATGTTCTGAATTGGATCTCCTGGCCACTTTGGAGAAGTAGTAATCCTCAAATTCGTTGTAGTTATCAACTAGCAAATATCAGTACTCTCACTTCTGTAGCCTAGAAAATGAACAAGAGTTGTTCATTTGAGCCAGTTGTCTTGGTGCAAACCCCATCAAATCATCAAGCAGTGCACCATTAGGGAAACATGCAGGTATTAGGGAAAATAGAAAATTGTTGGTAGGCTTGTTCTTGTTGATGACAGTACTTGGGGAAGAATGTCAGGCTATGTGATCAACATTGAAGGTTTGCAAAATAGAAAAGAGAAAAAAAAAGTATAAGAATTTTCTTATTTGTTTTTAAAAAGAAGTATCTGTGACATAAAGTAGCAGGTGACAGTGGCATGCCTCCAAATTCACTGTTCAGGATAGAATTATATGTCAAAAAAAATTTTTTTGGACTTATATGGCAGAATTTTGAGAAAAAATTTATCTGTGTTTTAGTTAAATGTTTTTTTAAAAAATAAAACAAAAAACAAAACAAAACAAACAAAAAACAAAACAACAACAACAAAAAACCAAAAACAAAAAAACAACCAAAAAACTCAAAAAAATCACAAAAAATTCCACTAAAAAACCCCTTAGCAATAATTCCTGTAGAGCTGGGGTATTTGTTTAATTGTGAGCTTATGTAATCTCGTGGAAGTAATTATTTCTTCGTAAAATTAATGTGTTTCTGACACTGTCGGAGATGCGTACAACTTTTCATGATGTCAGAAAGCAATAATCCAAATTTTAGAAGTAGGAGACCGAGGTACCTGTAGTTTTTTGCTGCCATCTGGTGAAGCCTGACCAGAACTTCATCACCTAGCAAGGAATTCTAGTGTATTGAAGAGCAAGCTGTCACATTCAGAAATAGTCTTGGGGAGGTTTAAGAAGATTCAATACAGATTAGGATATATGTACAGGTAGACCCCAGTGTTGCATATCAGTTATGCCTCATATATAGAGGGGGGGGTCTGTGATAAGGCATATCGATGTAGAAATTATATTAATCATAGCATCCTTTCTCAATAAAGAAAAGTTTTTATCAAGGGTCATTCTAACTCTAACTGAAAATTAGAAAGGCCAGCAGTGCTTGTAGGTATCTTCATTGTTTGACTTATTTTTTTAAAGATATCATTATGTGTAGTGTTTAGAAAATACACAGGATGGAAGTAATAGAAACAATTCAGTGATCCGATTTTGAACCCCAAATATCTTTCCAAAATAAGGCAACTTATCTAGGTTAACTAGAATAATAATTCAATTTTTCTTTTCCTTCTGTCTTTGTATTATTACTTTGTTTTCTGAGGAAGGTGGCATTCTTAAGTAGAAAAATCAGTAGTATCTAGAAGAATATTTTTATTCAATCGGAACCCCTCTCACAGAAAAGTAATCAGAAATAAAGATATAAAAGAAACTTTGTGGCCAGAAGTTGTATCTCATGAATCAGTATGTATCAGGAAGAAGGGAAGGCCACTTAGAAATATTAACAAGTTGTAAAAGTTAACTAGAAGACAGAAGAAAAATAATTTTCAATATGCAATTATTTTTCTCTCTTTTTCTTTTTCCATTTGTAACTGCTGTTTTATCTGCATGGCTTAAAATATCTAACCTTTTCTACTTATACTCACTGATGTATTTTTCATAGTTTGAGCTCCATATGGTCAGCACCATCCTTTTCTATGGTCAGCATGCATGTTTTTTCTCCATATAAAGGCATCTATATTATAGATATACTATATTATAGAGCAGTAGTACCAACTCCTTAAGTTTCCCAGCTCTTTATTTCTGCCCTTAGGAAAAGTGATCTGGTAATGACTGACTTCTTGGGCTGTGAAGGCAGACAGGGCCTAATCTGTTTTTGTGTCTTGTGGATTTTTGTACTGTATAAGCCCATGAAAACAATAAAGAATTCATGATGAGAAAATGTATGTGTCACAGAAGCAACTTAATATGGAAGTATATTTTCATATGGAGTCACTTATAGAACAGTTTTCTTATTCATTGTGGTTTTTTGATATTTATAGCTAAATATTTACTTGATGTTTCATTATTTAGTGGTACAGCCTGAAGAACAGCATATGCTTGTTCACAAAGAGGATGATTCTTTTTGTGAGACTGTAAAAAAAGAGGAAAAAACTCAAGAGAATGAAGACAGTATCACTGTCAATATTCAACCTTCAGGTATACACTATTTTTGGAACTGCTTTACCTTTTCCCAGGTAACAAGTGACAGGACCAGAGGAAAAGGCATCAAGCTGCACCAGCTGGGGTTTCAATTGGATATTGAGAAAAACTTCTTCTTGGAAGGGTGGTCAGACATTGGAACTGGCTTCCCAAGGTTGTGGTAAACTTACCATCCCTGGAAGTGTTTAAACAACCTGAACATATGGCACTTGGGGACATACTTTCGTGGTGAACATGGTGATGCTGTGATAACAGTTAACTCAATGATCTTAATTATTCTATGATTCTATAAATGTTTACAATAGAATTTTATATTAAATAGTATTGCTCAGACAAATATAGAAATTATTAGATTTAGTCTCTTCTGTTTGTGGCTGAAAGTATTGCAAGTGGAGGGATCTTTATTTTGGCACAGTGGTGAGAGCAGGCTGTGGATCTCCCTTTTAAGACTGGAGCCAATTGCATGCAAGATGAAAAGATGTCTGATCAAAATTAGCAGACATGAAATCTCTTAATGCCAATCAGTACCTTCCATTTATTATTCTGCACATTTTTGTCTGAGTAAATAAGAAATAGAGATGGAAGAAATCAGTAGTCATTTTGATAGGAAAGGTCTTTAACACAGTAGAATTCATCTATGTATATGTCTCATACATGGCTGGGCCTTACCTCTTGAACTCTGCCTTTTGTACGAGGCATTGTATCAAAGAACATAATTTTCTCATGCAGTAGAAGTGGTAGAGGAGAACCTAGAAAATATTTATCCAAGCTATTATGAAGCCTCAAGTTAAAAATACCCAGCCCTAGGAAGTTGTAGACCCAGCACAGATTAGTTTGGTTTTCTGTGGAAATGCATTCGTTCCAGCTATGTGCTTAATAGCATTTTCTTTCACAGAACCAGTGAAAAAGTGGAGTAGTCTTTTCATCTGTTCCCATCGGAAATGGGAATCATAGCTTTAAGCTTATTTTTAATTCTTTTTCCTTATAAATTTTGAAGCAAAATTCCTTTAATGCAATTGGGGAGAAAAACTAAAGTATTTCTTCAGTCAAAACAAAAATTAGCATTTTGAAAATGACTATGATGTAGAAGTAGGCTGCTGTAGAACAATTGAATAGTAGAACAATCTTAGTGTGAGTCACAGGAGTAGAAAATCCTACCTTCTTATCATGGAGTTTGATCATGTTATGAAATGCCTGTAACAATGTGGTTACCTGCTGGGGGGATCAGATGATTGCTACCCCTCAGGAGGCTCTGTGACAAGTAACTTTTTTCCATTAATGTTGCAGCTTTCATGACCAAGATAAAGTTGTTCTTCTTGATCTTTTGAATATTCGTGTCCAGTAGTGGTATGTGAAACCAAAATTCATTGTTATTATGTTTTGTTCATTCTGTTATCCAGAAAGCCAATGCCAGGCCTACTGCCTCTTGGAGGAAGCAGCCGTTCCTGTACTAAAAGATTTGACACATCTGGGTGTACTTGCTTCTGTTACTTGGAGCTTTGACAGTGTTAAATTTGATCACACAAGGTTTTTCTTAAAACAGCAAGAGAAAGTGATATGCGATAATTTTAAGCAAGGTATGTCCTTTAAAAAACATCTGTTCTTTTCTTCTTTGAAACTAATACAGATTTAATTGGTGACAGAAGGTTCAAGTTGTTTTATAAATTAATGGTAAATCTTGTAACAGTTTATTTTATTGAGTTACAACAACTGATTTCCTCTTTTATTTCAAAAATGTCTCCTCATTGTTCAGCATTACCTTTATTAACCTCTATATTGCAATACAAAAATATTCTTATTGGATTTCAATTTAAAAGATTTTACGTATGCTTCAGAAATGTTTCTATAGCAAACAATGTTTAATTTTTTTCATGCTAGATTTTAAAATTAAAATGTGTTTGTGTGGTTTTGTTGTTCCTTTTCTTTCAGTAGCTGTATTTTGTCATACCTGCATGATGCCAAATACTATCCCCATGTTAGAATTGAGGAGGAAAAACATCCATAATAATTTGGTTTCTTTCTGACTTCATTTCTCTCCTATGTGGTATGTGAAAGCCCAATAAAACCAAAAAATTAGAAGAAAAGTCATCAAAATTAGTGACCCCTTACAAAGATTTTTGACTGTAAAGAGAGATTCAGGAAAACTTCATAACAAAATAGAAACTGGTTTGAGGAACATTTAGAAAGTTACTTGGTGTTTTGTGTTATTTTTTGCATTGTACAGCTCATAGTTGAGAACTAATTGCAAGGATAACATAGTAAGCTGTCTACTACCTACCAAGTTTCTGTATTATGTCATAAATTATACTATAAATCCTTGCTGTCTCGATTTCATTACTTTCTTTGCTGAATGTATTTTTCTCAAAGAAGACATTAATGACTGTGAGACCACAAATGAGAAAGAAGGCAAATGAAAAGAAACTCTAGTTGGCATGCAGAATGACAGCCTGTGTTCTATAGAATTTCCATATTAAAATTGTCAGCAGCAGTATTCTCTTAATGTGAAGGAGCTTACTAAAAAAGAAACACCATTTCCACAAATATGAGGGACAAACATGGTATCTATATCTGTATCAGTGAATCACAGAAAGGAAAACTTCAGTGAGAAAAGTATACAGAGAATCACGACTGCTTCTCTGAAGCAAGGAAAAGATATGTAAGAGTCTGCATTTCAATTCAAGATTAATTTAAGGAAACTTACATCCTCTCAGATGCAGTTAACATGCTATAGAAATTTCATTTTTCCCCAACTAAAGCAGCAGAAGGAAGTAAGAACTTTCTTGCTGGAAGGTCCACAGAAACAAGAGAGAAAATATCTAAGTCATTCCTAATGAATATTTCTCTCTCTGTAGGAGATACAAAAATCTTCCTGGTAACATGCTACTTTTATTCCCTTCCTGGTTTTAAATAGTTTAACAATATCCAGGCTTATTCCTCTTTACTCTAGAGTATACTGATGTATTTGCTCCTTAATCCCTGAGTGAACATAGCAAACAATCACTTACTGTGATGGCAGTGATCAATTAGCAGATTACTATTCCCATGGTGGTTTTTTATGCATCAAATTACACCAAGTGCTCCAGTCTTTCATCATAAAATGGTTTCTTACTGTATTACTTTGTTTCTAGATGACATGTATCTGTATTCCTCTCCGAGTTTTTATGGTGATTACTGTAAAGAGCTGGACATAGTCCTTCACTAACAGTGCTGAACATTAACTTTCTATCGTTTGATGGAGAATAGTTGCAAGATCTTTGCCTTTCATACAGTTTCCAGCTAAATCCTGTATGCTGTGTCCTTCAGTCGATTTTTCCTTCCCAAATGCCTTGCTTGTTTTTTGAATTACAAGTTATGTTAATCCCAGTACACAGAACTAGCTACTTTTTTCATCATAGAATGCACCTTCAGCTGTAGTAGTTTATTCTTTAATTACCTTCCTCAACCTTTTTTTTAGTATGTATTTTATTGCTAAGCACACTTACTCTGTAGTTGAGTTTTTCAAAAATTTCTGGTTTGTGATAATGAACTGCAGTATTACCTGTGTGCAATTCCCAAAAATACCTTCTGTCTTAAGACTAGAAATTCCTTTCTGCTAAATCAAGTCCTATAATATATATTCAAAATGGATACACAATGCAGAATAAAAAGCCCATAAATTTGTTTGATGTGTGTGGGGCTAAGAAGCAAATGTCATTCAAATTTGCCTTCTTGAAGGTGAAGACTGTCATAATGAGATGTTAATTAGGTGCAGGAAACTGCCACATTAAAATCAGGAAGCAATGTGGTTTTAATGAAATGCCTGGGGAACCTGTTACTTCCTCCTCCAGCAAGCACCATCTCTCTGTACACACCTTTCAAAAACACTGGCCTGTGTGCCGCTTACTCTGAGTCAGATGACCTGGGAAATATTATGCTATGTCATAAGCTATTTGGCAGATCTGAAGGTTAACCTTTGTGGGTTATCATTTAAGTGTGTTTAATGAAAATGCTTAGATACCAGGATCTTTTAAGATGACTACATACGTATATATATATTGTGAGTTGTGAGATTTTATGTAGACTGCACCTCTGTCTTCTATTTGTGAAGGTAAAATAGATGAGAAGGAGATCATGTTGTTCAGACACGCTGCTCTGGTACACCTGCTGGTGACAGTTCGAGATCTGCTACTAACATGTGGCTTGGATACAGCTCTAGGTTTGTTTTCAGTACTGAGTAATGATATCCAGAAACCCAAAGCATTGTGTGTGTTCTGCAGACTATCTCTCATATTTGTAGCTGTGACTCTTTGCCATTGGGGTATATGTTCAGTTTGTGACTAATAGACCACTGTTTATGTTATTCCATGGGTTTATTAAGAACTTCCACATACATAATATGTCTTATATCTCAGAATGACAAATTTTCATTGCAATCTCTGGGTGGAAACTGAGGAACATGCAAAAATGTCAAGTCCTTTTCTATTTACCATCTAATTTTTGTTAGTTTGGAACACTTTCCATAAAAAATATTGTTAGGTTCCATGAAAGTGAGCTATTTAAATCTGAGAGCGTTTTCAGCAAAATTTCAAATGTTACCTAATGTGTCATGAGGAAAGAAGTTTGAACTTGCAACTCTGAACTTACGTAGAAGCTTCTTTTTGAGCTTTTCTGGTTTTAGTCAAATTTGGAATATAATAACCCATTGTAACCCAGTTTAATGCTCAAAATTATAATGCTGAGTTTGTCAAATTGTGGTGTATTTTGAATTTTCAGATGCCTCTATCAGGATAGATCTATAAGAAGTTTAAGTCAGTGTTTATGAACGCCCTAGGAAAGTCACACTCCCTCTGTCTTTATAGGAGATAAAGTTGCTTCAGAGCATCTACCTTTAGTCTGAACTATCCCTTAATAGATGGTGTTTCCTTAAAATCGATGTAAAGTGTAAAACAACTGCCATAAACTGAACTGTAGGGGGAAAAATTTTGTATTTCCTTAAATGCTTTTAGCAATAAAAGAGTAGGAAGAAGAATACAGAATGAATATATAAGTAGAATCCTAAGTACAATTCTTTTCTGTCATTACTATAAACAATGTAGAAAGATGGAAGGAAGGAAAATGAGCAGTTCTTCCTCCACTGTTTATTGTAGCAGAAGCACTCCTACATGATATTTCAGAATTACAAAAGTACCTGTGTTTCCAAACCTGAGCAACACCTCACACAGGAAATTGTACAAGTAAAAGGGATCTGAAAAAAATTTAGAAAATTGAGTGAGATACTCTGTAGGCCTTGTAGTCTTCACTCTTCTGTCGTTGTGCTGCATGATTCATCATGGGGTTATACTGGATGTATTTTTTCTTTATGCATTTTCAGATAACCCCAGCATTGTTCACCATTTATACATAGAAGGTATCATTCAGAGTTGAGAATAGTTGTGATAATATGGCGAGTGGTAAGCACTCAGGACAAACAAGCTTTAGACAACAGAGATAGAAATACTGTTGTTACTTAGTATAAACAATACAGATTAGTTAAGTATGAGTGTTGCTGCTAGCATCTGCAGCTTTAGGATGCAATCATGTATAATTCTATCTGGAGTTACATAGCAGATATTACATAAAGTACAAATTTGTAAACACCATGTATGTATCCAATTAGTGTTCACATTCTCTTTCCATATTGGGGAGCCATTAAAATTTCATCTGTTTATGTGCAAGATACCTTCACATAGATTTTAAATTGATACACAATGCTTGATGATTATCTTTTGTCACTTAGTTTACTTTTTTGTTGCTTTATTAACAGGTTATTTGTGCAAGGCAAAGGATTTCTATAAAAACATTTTAGAATCCTGTTTGAATAATATCTGGAGGCAGTTGAAGATTATACAGTACAGCAGCCAGAAAAAGCATGAAACACATCCCAAAATAACAGCACTTCAGTATGAAATGTTAAATTGGATGAAAAGTTATGGAGAGAAACATGGAGTTAAGGTTAACAAGCAATGTAACCAATTTATCTTAAAAAACAAAATTGTTCTATATTACATGAATAATTGAAAAGCTATGTTTTAACAAGGGTTCGTTTATGAGAAAAAATAGATGCCTCATGGTAGCTATTAAATAAGGCTAACTTAAATTCTAAGAACTTTGTCACAGCAGTACAAGTTTTTGTTTGATCAAATCTCCCCTTGTTGCATGTATGAAATAACCTACAAAAGTTTTAGCATTACCAGGGCCTTATCTTGTTACAGGTGGTTTTGTTTTCCTGATAAGTTCATTGTATCACATAAATTACTGAAAATTTTAATATAAACTTTTATTTGAAAACCTCAGTCATCTGACACAGAGACAATCATAGCGCAAGTCATGATTGTGTGCTTATATGGCATGACTCGGAGCGCACATCTGCCAAGAGGTGTGTGGATGGCATTATCACAGAAAACCTCTGCTTTAGCCAGTGTATCTGGCCAACTACCTGGCATTTGAATGATAGAAGGAGCAAATATCTGTGAGTGATAGCTTTGGTATGGAAGAGAGAGTTTTGGAGGATATTCAAATTATCCAAAGATTCTCTTTTCTGGGTGTGTGAATATTTTGGGTGATGCAACACAGTGCAAAATACCATTTTTCTTCACAGAATATTTATTATTTCTTTACAGAATACTGATCACATTAGGAAACAGAATTAAATGCATAATGTTTAAAATGTTCTAACTGTTTAGAATAGAATTTATGATCCTAAACACAGCCAAAAAAGACCATTAAGGTTATTTTAGCTTCTTTCCATACTTCACTTCCTGGGGTTTTAATGTTCTTGTGTTTAAGAGTTGCACTGGGAGCTCTGAATATCTTTTGGTTAAATTTTGCTGAGAGTAACAATATAACAACTTATACACCCTTCTAGAATTTAAAATTAAAATGAAGCAAGAAAAATTAAATGGTGGTGATTGTCTTGCTCTCTGTCCTTCAACAAACACACTAAGATGATTTTGCATCCTTTTTGTCTTCCTCAAGAGCAACACATTTTGCTTTGTGATACTAGGATTATGTTGCAGTAGGAGGCATATAAGAACTTGAAGTCATCTTGATGTCACCTCAGTGACAATTTGGCTTTTCTTCTGAACTCCACTAGCCATGATTTTTAAAAATTTTTAGCTACAACTCCTGAGTTTCGACTTGCTTACTTGACTTAGTTATGCAGAGGTATGCATGCAATATAATGCTATATATGATTTTATTCACAATTACTAATTGTTTACTGTTCCCTAACATCCAGAGACAGGTTTTAATGAGCCAGACTAGGTAGAAGGAGTATTCCAGTTTAATAAGAACTAAATCTTGTATTCAATAAACTATTTACTGTTCTATTATATCACATCAATATCAGCTAATATGATGTTAAATATGATAGTCTCATTATCCTTTTATTAGCCAAAGTTATTATTGGTGCAGGATTGTAATGAGACATTTCCTTTGTAAGGAAGAAGTTACTGCTGCTTTAGGAAAAAAAGAAAAAATAATTTTGCTTTGTTTCATTATCTATTGTACTCATGATTAGAGAGAAGATGACTAAAAGTTTCATTTAGCTCACATGAATATATAATGAGTCTGCTGCTGAATTGTGCAGAAAAGCAGGTCTACATTTTTAAACACAATTGTCCAAAACAGCTTATAAAGATGCCAGTGGATTTTTGAGTGGCTCTTCTGTGCACCTACTTATGGAAATAGAAATCTGGCTTACGATTTTCTGTCTGACCAGAAGTTCTTTTCTGACAAGATCTAACATGCTTTTAATATTTACATATATGATTATCTTACATCTGTAAATCATAAGAATCAGACAATGCTATATGCCTTCTTAAAAATCTTAACTTGTATACACCATGAAAAGTGTCTATACAATGGCATAAAAGTTCAGAGAGTATCCTGTCAGAAAATATGATATATGTGTGTATTCTTCTTTATATACTTAGTGTAGTATGTGTTTAGTTTCTATCAGTTGAAATGATGGAGAAGTGAACAATTTCTCTGGTGGGAATTCTTGTTAATACTGTGTCTGTTTGGTAGATTTCCAATCCTTTTCAGCATATTTGTCTTAAGCAATATTTAATGAGTCTCAGATCTCTGGCAGAAACACTTTTGTGACTCCCATCTACAGATTGGAAAATCTTTCTAAATAGTTCAGTGGCATCCTTCTGATACATAAGTACCTTGCAGGCTGAATTCTAAATATCTTCAGCTTCAGTTTTGTCTCCATAAGGATAATGTTTCTAATGTGACAGATCTGTCTAGTCTACTACACTATTACAATAGTAATAATGTGGTATAATATATTTAGGTAGTGTCTTTAAGTAGCATTCTTTTTTAGTAAAAGAGCAGGCAGTTCCAAACAAGTCAAAGGCCAAGCAAGCAAGGCAGAACCCTGGCCTGCCTGAGCAGGCATCTTCTAGAATTTAGGTGGAAAATGAGTGTATATGGACTTTGGAAGTCACTTAGGAGCAGGTGACATGAGGAGTCTTTAGAGAGGCTGTTTACTCCTGCAGGGAGAAAATTTTTGTGGCCAAAGCTCAATGGAAGTTCAAACTTACCAATACTGGGAAGGATGACAAAAAAGGCCTTTTAAAATAAGTCAAGAGCAGAATAGGAGTCAAAGACAACATTGATCTGTTCCTCAACAAGGTTGGTCACCTCACAAATAGGTAGACAAAGCAGAGACAGACATTCAGTGCCTTCTTTTGCCTCTGTCTTCTGTAGTATCGTTACAGAACAGCCTAGAAAATTATTCCAGACCAGAACCTTTCAGCTCTGTTCTTTGAACCATTTCTCAGGTTGATAAGCTGTTTCAGCTGAAGGCCAAGAAGCCTTTCTCAGGAAAGATAAATTGGTCAAAACACAAAGGAATTAATAATAAAGATAAAGACACCTGTTTGCTGTTAACAAATCCTAGGAATAGAGTGTCTTCTCTCTGGACCAATCTTTACTCTGTTCTCATTGTTACGAGTTGTACTATTTAAACAGTGAGTTTTTTGAATAAACTTCGTTGTCTTCTCGTTTTCTCCTTCATCCCAAGAATGACTGTGTGACTGTGTCTCTTTACTCTGCCACAACTAAAGGGTTAACACCCTAACACCACAGTCACAGTCTTCAATCCCCAGAGCACAGTGTTAGAAGATGATGACTTGAGGATAATGTTATACTCCCAGTCAATCCTGAAGTTGTTTGGGACTTGCTGCTCCATCTGGATGTGCATAGACATATAGGGCTCAGTGGGGTTCATCCCAGGGTACTGAAGGAGATCAAAAATATTGTGGGAACTCTTTCCATTGTTTTTCAACGGTCTTGAGAGTCTGGAGAGATCCCAGCTGATTGGAAGACATTAAATGTTGTTTCAATTTTCAAGAAGGGAGAGAAGGAAGCCTCTGATATTTACAGACTTGTCTGTACCGCTTCAGTGCCTGTTAAAATTATAGAAAAGTTTATTCTGGGAATTGCTGAAAAATGCTTGAGAGACAATGCAGTCATTAGCCATGACCAGCACAGGTTCACAAGAGAAAAGTGCAACGTAACCAATTAATTTCCTTCTATTTTCCACTTCTAACAAGTTGACTTATCTAGTTGAACAAGGGAAGCCAGTGAGTGGGGGTTTTAATTTTTAGCAAAGCTCTTAATACTGACTCTCACAGAGAGATGAACTATCCTATGTGAACTGTTCATCACAGAGCTAGACAAGTTGATAACATTGGGTTGGGTGAGCAATTGACTGATGGATTGAGCTCAGAGAATTACAGTGAATGGAATTACATGGGACTAGTGGCCAGTGACTAGTGGTGTTCCCCAGGACTCAGTTTTAGAGAGAATGCTCTTAAATGTTTTTATAAGTTGTCTGGACACGGAAATCAAAAGTACATTAAGTGATTTTACTGATGATACTAAATTAGGAGGAGCAGTGGACTCTCTTGAGGGTAGAAAGGCCTTACAGAAAAATTAAACTAGAGAGCTGAGCACTCACCAGCTCTATAAAATATACCGAGACCAAGTGTCAGATTCTGCATCTGGGATGGGGCAATCATGGTTATACATATAAATTGGGAAATAAGAGACTGGAGCCCAGTGGAAAGAGATTAGAAGTCTGGGTGAATGGCAAGTTGAGTCAGCAGTGCCCTGGTAGCCAGGAGTGCCAACCCTGTCCTGGGGTGCATCAGGCACAGCATCACAGCCAGGCAAGGGAGGGGATTGTCCTGCTCTGCTCTGAGCTGGGGCAACCTCACCTCCAGTGCTGGGGGCAGCTCTGAGTGGCACAATGTAAGGAGAATATCAAACTTGCCTGTTTTGTCTGTCCAGAGGACAGGCACCAAGATGGTAGAAGACCTCAAAGGCAAGAAGAGGAGCAGCTGAAATCACTTTTGTTGTTCCTCATGGGAAGAGAAGGCTGAGGGGTGACCCCATCACAGCCTACACCTTCCTCAAGCATAGCAGCAGAAGGGAAGGTGCAGATCTCCTCTCTCTGGTGACTAGTAATAGGACACAAGCAATTGGAATGAAGCAGTGTCAGAGGAAGTTCAGGCATGTTAGGCAAAAGATTCTCCACTTAGAGGGTGGTCTTCCTGGAACAGACTCCTACATAAGTGGTTAAAGCTCCAAGCCTGTCCAAGTTCACAAAGTTCCTGGACATAGTCATATGGTTTAATTTTAGGTAGTCCTGTGAGAAGCAGGGAGTTGGATTCCATCCTTATGGGTCCCTTCCAACTTGAGATATTCGATGATTGTCATCATGGAAAACTCTGAAGTTCGTGGTTTGGCCATCTGTTTATTCAATCTTGTGTTTTCTATGCAGAGGAGAAAGAAAGATGTATGCGGGCTGCAAGAAAAAAGTTTTACCGTTACTAGAGTGTTTTTTACTTGTCTTCATACAGATACTAATCATTACAAGGATGGACTTTGAAAAAGCTGCCTTCATTCACCCTTTGTCTATGATAGAAGGTAAATAATTATTTTGTGTGTATTTTTGAAATAAAAAGTGGCTGTTATTCTGTAGACTGCTGTATTCCTGTTTCTGCAGGTGCTTCTCCCTTACCATTAGGAGCCTTTCTACATACTCTTCTCACTGTTTAATATTTCATAACTCTTCCATCAGCCTTTTATCTTTTAATTTTATTTTCTCCCATTTAAGAGTTCAGGTTTAATGTTTTCTATTGCAAGAGAGTGATAATTTATCTGTTGAGTCAAAGATTCTTTTAACAGAACATGAAGGAGCTGGGGACAGCCCGTTATTAATTAATTATGTTTGCATCTGTTATCTTGATCAGATTGTCTCATTATTTTTAGCTGATCATTGGTCACAAGTGTTCTTCCTTGCAAGTGTATTCAGAGCAGATAGATTTTAAACAGTTTTTTTGACTGAACTCCCCAGCATAAAGCCTTGAATGAGTAGTCAGTTACAGATCATATTTTCCTTTAGTTATATGTTGCTGATCTTGTTTGCTAATTTGTTAAATATGTCAGTATAAGATGTATCAATCTCCCACCTCCCCACTGATACAAGCAGCACTTTCAGCACTTCAACATTTTACCTGTGAGTAATTTCACAGTACAAGCTTGATCAACACTGCAAATTCAGCTGATAAAACAAACATGTTTCAGGAAAATTATAATTTGAGCCTATAGTTATGTTTAGAACAAGTCACTGTTTCCTTTTATATTGTTTTCTTAATCCATTTTCATAAATCCTACTTGCTTGAACCTTATGAAATGTTGTGTATTGTGCTGTTCTTTTGCCTTTAAAAATAAAGTTAGATTTCCTGTGCTCTTAAAAGCAGAAAGTCTGTCTTTTAGAATGTTTTGAAAGGGAGGAGGCATGTTCACAGTGCTTTTTACTAATAATAATGTTTAATGAAAAGACTTTTATTTGTTTTAAGATCTCATTACTTGGTTGCAAATACAGCTTAATCCAACTACACTTTTGAAAAGAGGCACTTGTGTAGTACCAATATTCATTCTTAGCTACATCTTCCAGTTAAAATTTTAAGTATATAAAAAGTGTAAAGAAATTTAACTTATGAAGGGGCAAATGTGCTTCCTTTTGTGTTACCATTTAATGTTTCATTTTAATGTAATAGGGTTGTGAATTTGGGAGACATTAAACTTATTTACATTACTTTTTCCTTGAGCTCTGAGAAGGAAGTTTCTAAATCATTTCATCCAACAGTATAATAGAAATCTTACAGGACTTCAGCAAGACAGAATATGTAACATTTAAAATTTTAATAGCCTGTGTTGCTCCACATTTGCTACATACTGTTGTGTGTTGATTCATAGTCATGGAGGCTCATTTATTTCATCAACTGTTTAATTTTTTTGAGCAGGTTTGAAAGCTGTAGATTTGAATACTGAAAAGAAAGGAAGCCCTTTAAGTTGTAAAGAGATCATAAGCAAGTAAGTTAATTTCTTGATTCTTGAGAACAAATTATTTAGTTGGGACTAAGGTAATTGAAACTTCAGTTGCTTTAACTCCTTTCCATGGAGCTTTCTATTCTGGAGTAAAGTTTTCATAATATGAACATACAGCTTCATTTTTAGACTTGAGAATTTTGTCCACTCTAGAAAAATTCTTAGTGAGGCTTAGAGGAACTTTAGGGAACAAACAATTGCACATTCTTTATGTTGTTTTGCCTGCTTAGAAAAACTTTTTTAGAAAAACATGATTTTTGCATGTTTTAGAAAAAGGTGGTGAAAGGGCATAAAAGAAGAAAAGAAAAATTATGACATTTCTGGAAAATATGATATTTCAGGCAGAAAATTGTAGGAGGGAGAGTACAGCTTTTGATTTTTAATTAATTTTTGAATGAGTTGGAACTTTAGCCAAGAAAGGTAAATATATTTTTGTAAACAGACTTTAAGCAGTTAGAATTCTTCAAAGTAAAACTGAGTTTATTTTGTTCTGAGAGTAATTCTACCTGCACTTATTTTTATTCATTTTTTGCTGGGTTTTTTAAGTCTTAGTAGATACTCCTGCATTATTGTACATAATCAGCAAATTGGAGCTGACTTCCCTTGGACACACTTCTCATTAGTAATGGAATATGATTATTCTGAAAATTCTGGCTGGAAAAATCTGTGCAAAAATCTGAATGTTACTTACATGACTTTTAAAACCAACCTCCCCGAAACAATACAAATGGGTAAGTGCTCTCCAGAATTGTAATAAACAGACTGACATGAAAAGAAAATATTTTCTGTTCCATAAAATGCTACATTCATATGCCTGTGGAAGAGAATGAGTAATACATTATGAAGGCTAAAGCTCAACAAACAGAGCTGGGTTATCTATGCAGAAAGAAGGTGTCTTTATTTGAGTGTAAGCTTAGTTTTTGCCAGGATGTAGTAGTACATGTGGGTTTATAAAAGACTTGTGCCAAGTTCATAAGTTGTTTACAGCTTCTGCAAGCTGTATCCACCCTTCCTCATCCTAAGGGAATGTTGTAGATCTAAAAAATCTAAATTAAAGCATAATTTCAAAGACATTCAAAGGAGTTTCATTTTGGGGAAAAAAGTATAGAGTGGAAGCATTGTATTGGAGATGAATAAAAGCTGCATTTTTTAATGTCTATTTGATGTATGCTTAATTTTTTGTTTATTAAACTCTTACAAGTACAAAATGTTTCAGGGATTCGTGGTGGTTCTTTTCTTCTGGAAGTACAGATTCCATATGTATTTCTGACAACTGAAGGTCTTCTTAATATGCCAGATATTCTTCAGCTTTTTGAATCCAAGTGAGTGAAAATATTAATTTATTATATTACTGTTTAATCATGTGAACTATTTCTTTTCAGATTTTCAGAACATGTATGTTTTTCTACTTTATCATGTATTAGCTGTCTACTTGGCTATCAGGTACATTTCTGCAATTACACTATTAGCATTTTAAGAGACAAGAATATAGTTTTTTCTGATGAAGTTGATAGATCAATATTAGAAATTCCCACGTATACCAGCCAGAATGGAATTGGCCAGTTTTTTAAATTGTAGCAATATAATTTAATTTCACTAAATCACTGCTACATTTATATGTATTGTTCAAGTGTGTCTTAAAGTGAACTGAGCATTTGAGAATGATCAAGACTTTGTAAGTTAAAAAACTGTATTAAGGGGTATGTAATCCATTTCCTTTAAGATAAAAGTATTATTTTACTAGTCTGAGCTTTAATGAAATAATTTTGCTTCTTTAGGTACAGCGTTATCTTTGTTGAAAGAAGCAGTAGTTACTCCTTAAGGCTCTTTGGAAGTACAGATCAATATGTTGTGTTGACAGTAGATGAATGTACTGCTATCTTTTTGCAGGTACAAAATGAAACTAGTATGTCCAAGTTCTCTTATGTGTTTGGTTTCTTCTGGGCCATATCTTCAGACTTCTGACATATCTTTTCTTACCCGTTATCATATTTAATTAATGCATTGTTTCACATCACAAATCATTAACCCTAAAATTCTGTCTTTGCCAGTTTGGCTAGTTTAAAATGTTCTCAGTTTCTTCACTGAAGTAACATTTGACTATATGAAATGCAGTTAAAGGATGCATACTTGAAAATATATTGTAATAAATATAAAGTTGTATAAAGAAATTTTGTAACAACCAATTAAATTATTGTGTATTTGTGGCTCTATTCTCTTACCAATGTGCATATTAATTCCTCCCATTTCAGATGGTTATCTGAATTAGTCTATAGAATAATTGGTCATACTTTTAATAAAAAATAATAGTTTGAGCAATAGCATGCTACTTAAATTCTGGTATGCAGAAGACAGATTTCATGTAGAAGAACTGTTTCTGAAAGCTAGATACATAATAAAATAATCACGTAGGAATACAACATAGACATTCCTACAAGCTACTGCAGTTAGTGATGTTGTACTTTATATAGTTAGTGTAGGTATGGTATGATTTGTATGGGCCAAGAAGTTTATAGAAGTTTCAGAAGTTTATAACAATATTTTGCATTATTAAAGTTCACAAAAAAAATCTTAAGAACAGCATAAAAAGGTATTGACAGTATTTCTTTTCAGAGGAAGGAAGTAGAGACATAAAGCTGTGAATCAGCTTTTAGTTCAGAGAGAATAAAAGTTGAGAATACAAGCTAGCTCTCCCAATTCCCATGTGCGTCCTTAATGTACATTATTTAGCTGTATTTATATTTGATTTAGTTTCTGCATATTATATTGATACTCATTAAAAGCTTGGGGCAGCCTTGGTATTGTATTTGTTTGGTTTTTACTCTTTATTTAAACTCCATTGTAGGCTATGGAAGAACTAAATTGTGAGGACTCCTGTGACACTGTAATATCAAGACTGATGGCATTATCACTCCAATATACGTGCTGTTGGATTATTTTCTATTCCAGAGAAAGACTGAGTTTAGAGTAAGTTACTAAATTCTTTTTGTTATCCTGGTATTTTTAAAACAAACTTGTGACTAAAGAGAGCTGCTTATTAAAACAAGTTGATACATGTTTATCTTTGAACTTCTCTGTAGGAATACATTTCTCTTAGAACAATACAAATATTGTAAGCTCATATTTCTACTATGCTTTGAGTTTTTCAATTAGTTACAATGATGTCATGCTCCTACTGAAAAACTCAGTGAAATTGTAACCAAAATGTTAGAAAAGTTGTTTCTTATTTGCAAGGCTGTTTTTAGTCTTACTAGATGATAATAAAATAGTTGTTATAAAATAACAGAGTTTGATGAAGGCAGTACTAAAAATGAGGTGCATTTCAAATCAACAGGTCCAGACATTTCACAACTCTAAGGATATGAAATACTGGAACTATTCTTACAGCTGTTTGAAGTAAATTAACCCCTACAAATGCTATGAATTACTGTGTTAATACCACTGTATATAGTTTGCAACAGGGAATCATTCTTCAAGTGTTCTTCCGGTGCATCAGTAGTTCTCCATTTGCTATGGAAGCACANAAACATAAAATAGCTCAAAATTACTGAAATAAGAGAGGATCTTAATTCAGAGCTACGAAAGTCAGTGAAGTCAGTGAAAAGACTGTTGACTGCAAAGCAAGTTGAATCAGATTAAAATAGCAGTTGAAGTATTTTTATTACTAAATCATACCTTTAATAAATTATTATATCGATTAATAAATATAAAAGATAATATAGTAATATAATACAAAAATAATTTAATAAATTCTTATGTTAATCTTGCTTATGTCTTAATTTGAAGTTTCAGATCAATATTATGTTTCTGATGTGACAGAAGAAAAAATAATTTACTGTCAGCTAGTTTGCTTTTTTAATGTGACAAGATAAATTAACTTATTTCTTTAAAAAATCAGGAAATCTAGAAAATCTGTTTTAGTATCTAGAATAATCCACATTAAAAAATGGGGCAGAAGTTTAATTCAGCTTACCAAATTGTTGGTAGCTTATATTTTTGAATGGAGTGGTATCTTTCCAGGCACTTTTTCTCACTTATTTGCTGCCAATGTTGAGTGCAGATCTTTATGAAACTCATTATTTGCATATTAAGATTTGTATAAAATTTACCTGATTAAATGAAAGTTACAAGGACAAAGAGAGGACAAAGCATTTTTCATTTCATGTATTTCATGTATTTCATGTTCAGCAGTGTAGTTTGTTTGGAAATTATAGCTTCAAAATGTTACACATCTTAAACTGTAATGGGCATCTCACAATTACCTTTTTTATTAGAAACTCATATTATGCACAGAAACTTGATCACATGTAAAAGACCTATAGGATAAATCAATTAATTTCACCTACATAGGATTTGCATGAATAAGAAGGGTAATTTGCAGCCAGGCTAGTGGTCACAGGTTAGAGTTTTTCTGCATTATAAGCATGGATCAGGTTTAATTACTCAGCAGTACNAACATTATTTTATTACCTCTTTTCAGATTTTTTTTTCTGATAAGCAAATGGTAATTTTCTTTCTGGTTTTTCTCCAGTGTCTCCAGTGACTGACCTTGATCCAGACCTCTTGTTTCAGACCAGATTTGCTTTTCTGTAGACTGTCTTCTTTCCTTACAGTATATCCTTCAGCAGTCTATCCCTTAATGTATTCTAGTTCTCTTTCCACAGATATTAATGCTCAAACTGTATCAGTATTCTGAATTCCTGGAAATAAAATATATATTTATTAAGACATGGAACGAATTGTTTGAGATTATTACATGTGCATATTAAATATTAATGATCCAGTGAAACTGTTTTACAGATACAGTCTCAAGGGAAATACTCTGCTTAACCTTGTCTTAATTTATGCCACTCTAATTGAACTTACACAGAAGTCAGAAGACTTTGAAGTGAAGGTAATTTTTTTTCTGTATTAATCTTTATGATACAATATTTCTAAAAAGCTTAAGTATACCTTCTACATCAAAAACATAAAATAGCTCAAAATTACTGAAATAAGAGAGGATCTTAATTCAGAGCTACGAAAGTCAGTGAAGTCAGTGAAAAGACTGTTGACTGCAAAGCAAGTTGAATCAGATTAAAATAGCAGTTGAAGTATTTTTATTACTAAATCATACCTTTAATAAATTATTATATCGATTAATAAATATAAAAGATAATATAGTAATATAATACAAAAATAATTTAATAAATTCTTATGTTAATCTTGCTTATGTCTTAATTTGAAGTTTCAGATCAATATTATGTTTCTGATGTGACAGAAGAAAAAATAATTTACTGTCAGCTAGTTTGCTTTTTTAATGTGACAAGATAAATTAACTTATTTCTTTAAAAAATCAGGAAATCTAGAAAATCTGTTTTAGTATCTAGAATAATCCACATTAAAAAATGGGGCAGAAGTTTAATTCAGCTTACCAAATTGTTGGTAGCTTATATTTTTGAATGGAGTGGTATCTTTCCAGGCACTTTTTCTCACTTATTTGCTGCCAATGTTGAGTGCAGATCTTTATGAAACTCATTATTTGCATATTAAGATTTGTATAAAATTTACCTGATTAAATGAAAGTTACAAGGACAAAGAGAGGACAAAGCATTTTTCATTTCATGTATTTCATGTATTTCATGTTCAGCAGTGTAGTTTGTTTGGAAATTATAGCTTCAAAATGTTACACATCTTAAACTGTAATGGGCATCTCACAATTACCTTTTTTATTAGAAACTCATATTATGCACAGAAACTTGATCACATGTAAAAGACCTATAGGATAAATCAATTAATTTCACCTACATAGGATTTGCATGAATAAGAAGGGTAATTTGCAGCCAGGCTAGTGGTCACAGGTTAGAGTTTTTCTGCATTATAAGCATGGATCAGGTTTAATTACTCAGCAGTACCAACCCTTGGGTTCAGGGTGACCTTTAGTTTTCACCTCAACTTCTTTAGCAAATTAAGACACTCCTTAGAGTAAGTTTTAGCTGATAATATTATGTATCACTTTTAGGTAGTTCTTACACCAGGGATTGAAGAGACAGCACTGGTAATTCGTCAGATTGCTGACAACATTTTGATAGCATCTAATGTCAATCCTGATGAGTGGCTGGACAAATCCTGGCTCTCTGTCCTGCCGTCTGAGGTTTGCTTCTCTTCCCATAAATTTACAGTTTTCTTCCTGTTTCTAAGATTCATAAAATTTTAGGCCTTTTTGTTGTAGTTCTCTTAAAATGTATTATTAAAATAAGCATTATTATATATATGTGTATATATATATATGCAGGTATATATGCAAGCATATTTCTAGTATATATGCAAAGATATATATATATATAATATATATATATTTCTATCATCCTTTTCAGCACCATTAGATGCAACTTGAACTTTTCCTGTGCTTTCACGATTAACCTGTAGGGAAGTTTATCCACCACATCTACCTGCCAATTTGTGCAGTCCTACAGTTCTAGGCACTAGGTTTAAAAAGCTACCCAACTTGTAAAAGATAAACATACAGTGGCTCACTTGGGCAAGAAGCCAAATTCAGCAGTGCTGATCCATTACTGAAGTCTATGGCATTGCTTGCCAACTTGTTTTAGAAAGACATGGTAAAAACTTGTTTAACTCATGCAGTTACTAGTTTCATTCGTTCCAGTAAATGCTGGAACAGACTCATCAATCACCATTAAATATATTATATTCTTTAACTTGTATAGTAAGGTTGTCAAATGAAATGTATGGATTTGTTCATTTCATTTGAACTCTTGTAAAGCTGAGATTGTTTTTGGCTTTTGTAGACTTCAGAAGCATTATAAAGCAGGTATTGGCATGGCTGTTCAAGAAAGGAGTGTTAGATTATAGGTTTTCCAATTTAGAGATTAAGGATACTGCAAAAAATGCAGAGGAGTCATTGTATTGTGTCTCTTTTAAAGATATTTGATCCTGACAGTGTTTTATGGAAGTCAGGAACAGGAAGTTGACACTGATAACAAGCTACTCTCAACTTGCTGCCCTGTTTGTGACATTCATCCTCTCCTTGACAATTCCTGCTTTTGCCACCTGTCTCATTGCCTTTAACAAATACAGCTTTTGTAAAACAGAACCAGTTTTGCGGTTTATATTGATCTAGATAATTCACTTTGAAATGGAGAATTAATAGTAAATCTGGTCATACATTTTAAAATCAAGTTTAAGTTATTCACTGCTTTTAACCTTTTGAAAATAAATGTCTTTAGACTTGCTTTTTGTCAAATGGTTATGCAGTCTTTTTCAGAAATGATACCATGTTGAATCTGTTGTAAAAAAAAGAGTTTTTATTGGACTATAAAAGTGCACTGATTGAAAGATGTCTTTCTATGGTATACTCTGGAGCTTATTCAGTAAGAGACTTTGTAGTAACAGGAAAAAAAAGGATTAAAAGTTTGTCAGATCTCAAGCTAACAAAATAATCTCCATTTCCAGACAGAGAAAAGTCTGCTTACTTTTCCATGTATCAATCCTTTGGTTGCTCAGTTTATGTTAAAGAAGGGATTTTCGCTGAACAGGTTATTTCTTGCAAGCTTTGATCAACTCCAAGAACTTCTGCCCGAGATTCCAAAAAAAGTTTTAAAGGTTGGCCAAAATTATTTTATGTATTAGATCAATTTTTTTGCTCTGTTGTAATATGTGGTTGTTTTGTTGGGTTTTTTTAAATCTGATGCTACATGTGTATTTGCTGGTGTCATTTAAAAATTAATTACAAGTTTTATCATATCATTCATATCCAAAATATTGAGTCTGCTGAGTCTGAGCAGATTTTATCAAATCACTGTTTTGTTTGTGGGAAGATAATGAGAGCATTTCCTTAACTTTAAAAATATTCATTAGATAAACTTCCTCCTCAAGCTTCACAATACTGAGTATCGTATCAGCAAGCTTTTGTGTATTTCTAATGTAAAAGATGTTTTCTAGTTAAGTATTTCCAGGCCTTCCTTCCCTCCTTCCTTCCTGCCTGCCTGCCTCCTTCCCTTCCTATAGTAAACCCACCACTTACCGTTCATAGTACTAAGCATTTGACAAAGCCCTAGAGATGAAGCATTATGTGCTCCTACTGTTCCATATGGGTCAAGTCTGGGAAAATTACAGACTCAATATAGTCATCCAATTCAATTAAAAAAATGCACACATTTTATCATTCAAGAAAATGGTAGAAGATACCATTCATTTAGCATTCTATTAAGGTGAAGGAGCAAGTGAACAGGTATTTGGGCACTGAATGTGAAATTGTGCATACAATTGTTTTAACTGTATATGTGCAAAGCCATCTTTACTGACAGAAAAAGCTCAGGTTAATTCCTCTGTGATGAATGATAGGTGCCAATCCATTACGGATGCTGCTTCCTGCATCTTGGAGTAATGAAAGAGAATAAACTGCATTAAGATATTGCTTTTCCTGTGTTTCAAGACAGAGACTATTACTTAATCTGTTTATAGATTTAAGACAGGTGGTACACTGTGTACTGCACATGTCTCTCCTCCTTTGATAGGTCTTTTTTGTTGTTGTTGTTCCAGTAAACAAAAATTTATACATCTTAGAATCTTAGCAATTGATTTAACTTTTTGTACTTGGCAGTGTAGACATGTACCATAAACATTCCTGACAAATACTTTCCTTATTGTTTCAGCATTTCAGTGACATATCTTCATGCAGCTTAAATAGTGCTGCTCCTCTAGAAAAAACAGTGAAAGGTGCATCACATCCAGAAAACCAGAATAACTTCAATACATTGCATCTTGATAATAAAAAAAATTTTCAGATTTCAGAGCTGCTTGATAAGGCACAAACCAGCACAGGTAATACTTTGAATTACTAGGAAAATATGTCTTCTTTGAAACCAAGCGAAAAATCTGAATGTATTAGAATCTTTATCTTCTAATCATGGTAAGGTCAGTTATTCTGATGAGACAGACTACAATCACAATGCTCAATGATATTTTGGTTTTCTGTAAAATGTAAAAAATAAGCTAATATTTCATTCTCCAAACAAAATGGTTCAAATTTTTCTCTACCAGGAACATCTTATATGTATTCTAAAGCCTTAATTCCTCCACTGAATCGTCATAAGGGTTTTTTGAAGTCTGATCTTCCAAGTTGTATGCAAAAGAAAGCATGCTCATCAGATGTAATTACAAGGAGGAGGACGGATTTCTTTGCTGTATCAAAGGACTATGAAGATTTTGCTCATCTAGAGGTTAAAAATTCACTCCCTGTTCAAAGACAGCCTTTCAGGATGCATGATAGCTCTGATCATTCTACCAAAGACTCTGAAAAAGAGGATTTCTTTGCAGCTTTCAGTGACTGTGCACCTCAGGAGAGCTCTAAAAGTTTTCTAGAAGAATTTAGAGACACATTTAAAAGCCCAGAAATTCAGATTGACCAGCCCCTGTGGACTGGTTCTTCATCCCCAGGCTCACATAATTCATTTGCTCATGATGGTTTTCTCTCTGATTTCTTTGATGATGCGGATGAGCTTCAAAATCTCAATTTTAACCAAATAGGTGGAGCATCTAAAGGAAAGAGAAAACAAAGGCCTCCATTTTTATGGACAAAAGAAAAAATTAAAACAGGTAGGTCCAAAGTAAGCAGGTTTTGCTGAAATTCTTTTTGTTACTTGACTTTAAAGTTGTAGGGAGTATCTGTAAGTCTGTATTTTATTTAAATACTTGTTAAATCAAATTCAACCCAACAATTGCATGCTCCCTTTGTGAAAACTTACATGTATATGTATTTCTTCTGTGATTAAAGGTTCCTTACAGGTTTTGTTTTGAGCATAAAGATGTCTTGAGGTATTTAAAAAAAAAGCCAAACCCAATGAACTAAAATTGTGTTACTGCCATTATTTTTCCCTGATAAATATTGAAAAGCATAGTTCTTCAACAGTGTAAGATTCAGCTTCTTTTCTCTTTGATAGTGCCTAAAATACAGATAATAAACATACTAGAATTAATTTAAAAGTTAAGGGGAAGATTGTTTTGTAAACATAGATTTGGACAAGGGTGAAAAAAACTGACTTCTCTATCGGACAAAAAGCAAACCCTGAGAGTGAAATTCAGATTCTGTCAATAGCTGTGTTTTTCTGTTAGCACTAATGGAGTAAAAACAGCACTCTGAAAATTTTTAGTTTGTTCTATATAATTCCTTATTCCTGGAATATTTTTTTAGCTAGTGTCTTCAGGGGTAAACTCTCCACTTGAAATCATTCCAAAGCTTATATTTTCAAAAAGATAATATGATGTGTACTTCAAAACTTTGTTTACCCTGAAAGTGTGAACAGTCCTTATGCAAAATATTATGGTTCTCTTTTTTTGTAGTTTACTTATCCCTGGTTTATTCCATCAAATATAGTAAGCCTGAAGCCTTTTTTAATAAGCCATAATATGTATCCATGGAGTCTTGCAACTAAGAAAGTCCCTGTCAGACTATATATTGCTGTGTCATTTATTGTAGCATTTTTTAAAATTTTTGTATTTCCCTGTAGGTGAGAAGTCACTCTTTTTTTTTTTTTTAATTCAAGTTTAAATTTGTTTTTTAAGATTACCTAACACATAGTACAGATGACTTAATTTATGATTTGTCTGTTTCTGGTTGTCATTAAATCTCTTGATGTACAAGGTCAGCACAGCATTAAAATGCTTTCACTAATTAGATCAGACTTATTCATGAAAACCTAAGTAACTAATTTAAATCACTCTTTCATGGACTGCTTAGGGTAAGTATTGAGGTAAAGAGAGAAAAAGTTAATTTGATATAGTGAACTTCTTTTAATTTTCAGCCTATGTAAATTTAAATGCTCATACAGAAACTCTGAACAGACGTTTTGCTTCTCTGGAATTAAAATTGAAACCTGCAGTATTGCTGAGTAGGTCCCAATATTCCAGTAACCTGTAGCTGACATTGACAGCATAAAATTCTACATACAGTATATTTCAGTAGAGATTAAGGCAGATTCTCCTGGTACTATATTTTACAATGTTTAGAAAACACTGTGGTCTCCAACTGATAAGCTTTCTGTATTATTCTTGCCCAGTAGGAGAAAAGTATACTTGAATGTGAATCAAATCAAAACAAGGAAAAGTGATTTTTAGATTTTGGAAGAACAGGCTTATTCTACTTTATAATAATTATATATATATATTATTTTATAATTCACTAACTAGGGGAGAAACAAATATATGAAATAGTTTTGCATGCTAATGCATCCTTCCACAAAAAAATCTAAAAACCAACCAACCAAATTAAAAAAAAAAAAATTCAATCAATCAACAAACCAACCAACCAAAAAACCCTAACTTCACCTTAATACAGTAAAAGCCTCTGAGAGCAAAAATTAAGAAATATGTAGAGAGTCAACTTAAAAAGACACACTGGGAACAAATCCCAAGGATTTTTATAAGTGTCAGATCATTAAACCACTGATAATTCATGGCATCATGCCAAGCCAGTATTTCCACTGGAACAGATCAAATCCTTAGGTCAGTTTTAGCATTTTCTGAGAATACTTTTTGTAAAGACTAAATATGGTTTCCTAATAGTAACTTGTTTTGAATAAGCAACTTCTCAAATACGTTATTGTAAAAGCACTTGAATCTTAAGAATGTAAGTAGCTTGTTAAAACAACTTAGAAACATGACCATGTGTGGTTAAAAAGATTTCAACAATTAAAATAGTTCTAAGTGTAGTGTTAATGAAATAGAAATAAACATTAAATATTTTCTGAAATATTGCAGTTAAGTGTAGGTTGATTTATTTATTTTTGTATAAGGTCCCATATTCCTATTACAGGACAATATCCATAAAACGGGTCAGTAGCAGTAAGAAGTAGGAAATACTAATCTGTACAGATTTTATGACAGTTGATGCTTTTCTTTGGGAACACACCAGTTAAAACCAAAGTCTGTCACTGCTTCTGAGAAACATACCTGGTTTGTCTTAAGTCTGCATTCATATTGTATTTAGAGTTTATCATGGTTTTTCTTTTTCCCACTTATTTTTTCAGATTCAGGATTTCCAGAAGTACAGAAGTTCAAAAAAAGGAGATTGACATATGAAAGAGTCCCTGGAAGAAGAGATGGACAAACACGTCTTAAATTCTTTTGAACAGAATGCATATTACATACTTTTTTTGTTTTTCATTTTTGAATTCTTTAAAGGGAAATAAATAAATTGTTGTTAGTTTTTAGAAAAAAATTAGAATTTGGAAATTCTTACTAGCTCAGGATTCCTCTGTATGTTTTTAAAATGCTGCTAACAAACTAAGTTGGATAATTACTGCTTCTCTGTTGTCATGGGTGATCTAGAGGTACTTTTTCACTCTTTATTTAAAATAAATAAATAAAAAAAAAAAGAATGTAAAAAAAGAGATATCTAGGCTCACTCTGAGTTTTCAGGGCACCTGTGTTTACTCCCTGAGCCTGCTACTTTTCCAATGTCAAGATGGGCTAGATCTGCCAGAATCTCAAGGCTTCTCAAAGTCTTAGAGATTTCTTGCAGTTACAGCTGTTACTTTTTGTAGCTGTCCCCTGGGCTCTGTTCCATTTCTCTTCTTCCAAGAGCTCCTTCAGGAACGATGTGATAAGTTCCTGAGTTCATTTTAATCATTATCAGTCTAGGAAAAAGCTCTTTGTTTTATGGACAGCATGTGAAGACTGTGTTGAAATTTAGCATTCTTATAGATTTGATTCAGGGAACTAAGCTGTGACCATCACCCTTTGTATAACCTGCTGGAGGCCATTTGTTGGCATCCATTTTTTTCAGTCTTCTGCAGTGCATTGGCAAGCAGGGGGATGAAAATCATCTAGGAGTTAGATCCAGATATTATAGGGTACAACTAGAAGGAGCAAAAGACTGAATTTAAAAAAGAAAAAATCTATCTCAGTTGTAATCTAAAGAACAGGATAGAATATTACCCAAGCCTTCACTTTCCATCCAAAGATTGGGCAACAAAACTGGAAATATATGTGGGAGCAATAGCAGACAGTAACTCCATTCTGCTCCAGGAATGCATAAATGGTTTGCATAGGCATGCCAGCCATCTCCAGAATGTCTCTCTCTATTCAGCAGCCTTCAGCTGAGATGTTTCAGGTTTCAGACTCACTAATCTTTTTAAGTTTGATGCAGTAACAGAAAGGTGAGGTGGGGCAGAAAAGTAAAAAAAGAAAAACCACCAAGTTTAAGGTTTATGCTTGCACTTAAATACTTACTTGACATGAAGCCTTCATTATGCACATACTCACTATTTGAGTAAATGAAACCACTTAGGGAAGAAAGATTTGGTCTCTCAGAGAAAACAGAGTGCTCTTTTTTGACTGAATTCTTAAAAAGCTATGACAGCACTAGCTGCAATTTTAGTTCACAGTAACATACCTGAATTATTTGTATACTGATTGCAAGATTTGAGAAAATATCTTTCACAAGCGATAACTTAAAAATATTTCTAGTATAATTGCAAACAAGCCACTCTTTCCTAGAATAAGAGGACACAAGTAAAAGTTGCAATTTGCTTACTATCCATGTCCCTTTTTGTGGTCACCTGGACCTAACCATTTTACTTCTTTTGCATACCATGAGTTACGTTGTTCAGAGCTACCTCCCAAATTTCCAGAAACAGGAATCTGTTTTTTCCTAAGTACAGCTCTATAAAGTCTCAGTCACAGATGACCACAGTTTGAGAAAATTATAGCTGCCAATGCCAAGCTAAGTATTTATGTTCTCCTCTTCAACAGGCAAAGGCTGACATCAGAACTGCCACATGAACAGTCATGAAAGCGTAACATAGATAATCTGTAGATAACTTTGAAAACAAAGGCATGTTGTCTACATTAAATAAAAACATTCAAGTGCTGTCTGTGTTAAGTTTCCATTAGGTAGAAGAAATGTCTGTACAGTAAAATTACTGGTAATATAGGGGAAAATAAGGGAAAGGGTTTGCAATAACCAATTGCTTTTTACTGTATTTGTTTATGACAGATCTCAGTCTCTCACAGATACACATTGACAAATTTATAAAATATTACATTTTTTCCCTTCTTTTGTCTGTTTAATATGGAGTAAAACTACTGCTGAACTACAGTGATGCCCCATTCCCACTCCCCCCTCCCATTTACCCCTCCCCCCGCAGTTACTGATTACTATGA
>VXBI01010765.1:103835-120731 GCA_013397375.1 Toxostoma redivivum
AATCCAGCTGATAGCTGGTCACTAGTGGTGCTCCCCAGGGGTCAGTATTCAGGCCAGCCCTGTTTAATGTCTTCATCAACTACCTGGATGAGAGGATAAAGTCCACACACAGCAAGTTCACAGATGACACCAAGTTGGATGGGAGTATTGATCTGCAGGGCAGGAAGGCTCTGCAGAGGGATCAGGAGAGCCTGGATCAATGGACCGAGGCCAATTGTGTGAGGTTCCACAAGACCAAGCGCTGAGTGCTGCCTTTGGGTCACAACACCCCAGGCAGTGCTACAGGCTGGAACAGAATGATTGGAAAGCTGCCTGGCAGAAAAGGACGTAGGGGTGCTAGTCAACAGCAGCTGAACATGGCCCAGCATGTGCCCAGGTGGCCAAGAAAGCCAATGGCATCCTGGTCTATATCAGCAATAGTGGCAGAAGAACCAGGGCAGTGATTGTCCCTCTATACTTGTCAATGTCATGTGCCCAGTTCTGGCCTCCTTACAACAAAAAAGCCATTGAGGTGCTAGTATTGCCACATTTTTGGAACTCAGACATTTTAGGAACACAGACAAACACTTAGGTTTAGAAAGGAGGTACTGCTTATTGTACAGAGGATGCAAGGTGGAAGTTTTCCTACAAATCCAGCACATCAAGGAGTAAAAACCAAGAGAATTTATACACAAAATTTTACATAAACCTGTCTGTCTGATACCTAGTTACCACCTACCTCATGCATAGTCTTTAGTTTGTGCAGCCTTATGACAGGTCACCATGCCTGCATGGGTCTTTGGGGTCTGCAGTGGTCGCTCTCGGTCATTTGGGGAAGTGTCCCCTACAGAACTTTGAGCAAAGTTCAGCTTAGGTCCAGCAGAACAATGGTCTTAATGGTCTTTTCTAACTTTAATGATTCTATGGTTCTGTAGGGACAACCAGGCATGCACACACTTGCTTGTGCCTCAGAGCCTCAGCGTGGTCATGGAAAAGATACACTGAATCTTCTCCAAGATACTAATACCATGCAACCCTTTTCCCCAGAATGATCTCACCACTACCCAGTACCAGCAATAATTGTTCATGTAGACGTTTCTCTCTCAAGTCAATTCAACCTACACTGGCTATACTAGGCCTACTATTGTAACTCTCAGCAGTCTTTAAAAATTTATGCCCAGAAGACAGGCATAATATAGAACTACCATGATAGTCTAGAAATGTCTACTAGCCCCTGCTAATGAGGTGTCCTTGCAATGCTGACAGCTTTCTAAAGACACCTGAGTTTTTTCTATCCTTTGTCACAGGAATGTGACTGCAGTGTTTCTGCCCAGCAAATTTTTGCTGCATTCTATGAATTTATGTCTGCATCTGATTATTTTCAAAAGGGTGGCATGTCTAGAGAAGAGGGAACTCCAAAATGAGCCAGCAAAATGGCTCATTTCCAGCAGGTTGTATGATACATCTGACTTCTCCAGTCACTGGTATCAGGCCAGAAATGTTAGAGGCAAAACACCATTGCCAAAACACACTGAAAGATACAGCTCTGTCCTCTGCCAGGACCTCCATTGCATTGATTTCCACTATACTATCAGGTCATGAAATTAGTCTTGATTATAAGGAAGATAGACAACAAGGGAAAACAGATCCGTATTTCAGCTTCATATTTGCATAACCCAAATATTTATCTTGGGAAAGGACAGTGCAAAATGAGGCAGAAGGTCAAGAACAGTGGAGCTATTAGCCTGTGAAATACACACACAGATTTAGATCTTCTTGTATGCAAGTGCCTTGTTCATGTCCAGATATAACTGTCTTTTCTAATAATCCACACCACTGTATTTGTGCTTAATTTCATTCTCTGTTTCTACAACAGCTACTTATTCTTTGCTCTTGCACTCTTGCAAGAGACTGACTGTATTTTGGAGGTTGAAGCAGCAATACACTGAAGCTGTGGTCTCTCACTTTATAACCATCTTTGCAGCATCCCTAAGATTACTTCATGAAAGCAAGCACAGCTTTTTCTGCATACCTTCTTTAACAATTTTTAGATTTTAATTGATAATTAGATTAAAAATTAATTAAGTTCATTGCTACTCTATATCCAACAGATATGAAGGAACAATCTAGCAGTTCCTCTTCAATTTTACTACTGTGTGCAGAGATTTAACATAATATTTCTATCATGCTGTTCTGGTTTTAGCTGGGATAGAGTTAATTTCTTCTCAGTAGCTGTTACAGTAGTGTGTTTTGGATGAGAATGGTGTTGATAACATAATGATGTTTTGGTTTTTGCTAAGTCCTGATTATCTGAAGGCTAGGACTTTTTGTTCACTCCTTTTCTCATGCTCTCCCGAACTGAGAGCGAGCATAGGAGGGACAGGTGACCATAATTGACCAAAGGGATATTCCACATCATAGAATGTCATGGCCAATATCTAAACTGGGGGAGTTACCAATCTGGGTTTGAGAAGGGGAGTCTCGCATCAGTTAGCAGGTGGTGAGCAATTGCATTGTGCATCACCAGCTTTTTTCCTTTTTTGTTATCATTGTTACATTATTTTACTTTATTTTCAATTATCAAATTGTTTTTATCTCAACATACAAATTTTAATTCAGCTCTCCTTCCCACCACTCCAAACTGTCCAGCTTTCAGGCAGACCTTTGGGTAATATTCTCAATTATTTATCTGACCCTAAAGAAGACTTGAACCATTTGCAACAACATGCTGGCTCCTAGTGAAAAGAACAGTTGGGTTTCAAAGGTAGTCAAAGGATATTCAAAATCTTAAAAATTCTTGACTACCATAATCAGCCTGGAGGGCAAGAACAGAAAAAAGGAAAGAGAGAAAAAAATAGGAAAGTGGCCCCCCCATAGGTTGTTCCTCTGAGGAGAAAAATACAAAGATTATTAATCATTCAGAGTAAAGAACTCCCAAAGCACCAAGATGCCTGCAATGCTGAATAAGTACACCTGATTGATGTCCTGGCCACCAACACTGTCCTAACACAGTTCCATCCTACAAAGTACACCACAGAGAACAAGGACTTCGAGTAAAGTATCACTGGTACAATACAGACAAAGTGTCATAAATACAAGAGCAAATAAGTCCACATTGTAACTAGCAACGGTTAAACTACTACAATGAATGTTTAAAACAATTTTCTTTAAACACACTTTGGTCAGATCTGTCTTTATATCAACCTTTTGTGTCCATGCTCAGGTGCCAAAAGGACTGTTGTGGTTTTAAGCACAACACAGCCACTTACTCAACTCCAACCCCTCTTCTCCATCTTCAACCCAGTGAAATAGGGAGAAGATCACACTAAAATTTGTATGTTGAGATAAGAATAGTTTAATAATTGAAAGTAAAGTAAAAGACAATAATAATGGGAAATAATAATGATAATAAAAACAAAACAAACAGGTGATCTACAATGCAATTGCTCACCACCTGCTGACTGATATCAGACTCCTCTTTCCCAAACCCAGAGTGGTTGCTCTTCAGGTAACTTTCCCCAGTTTATATACCAGGCATGATGTTCTCTGGTGTGGAATATCCCTTTGGCCAGTTCAGGTCACTTGTCCCAGTTATGCTCCTTCCCAATTTGGGGTTTTTCTGTGTATCTTCTCACTGGCAGAGCATGAGACAAGGAGGGAAAAAAAGTCCTTGACTTTGGATAAGCACAACTTAGCAAAATACAAAACATTGGTGTGTTATCAACACCATTCTCATTCTGAATCCAAAACACAGCGCTGTAACTGAGAAGAAATTAATTCTACCCTAGCTGTTACCAGAACAGCTGAATAGTTTGGAGTGGCAAGGTGTGTGGGATTTTATGAGCAAGTACATAGGGCAGTGGACACCTTCAAGATGTTTGCACCTTACCCCTGAGCAAGGGGGTAAGAAAACTAGTAAACTACATTTTAAACATGTGCTGGCACTCTGGAAGTCCAGAGAGGACCCAAATCACTGCAACATGTTCTGGCCTGGCCCAGGCTTATTGAGCCATGGTCAACATTGCTCAGTAGTCTCAGGAGAAAAAGATCTCTGAATCTGACAATGAGATGAAAACAGGCCATGCAGCTACTCCAGCCACTGTGAGACACTGCAGCTGCTCTAACTCCAGCAACAGGAACTGCCACTGAAACCACTGAAACAGAATCTACAGGTGCCAGTGTCAGTTATCCCTGTACAGAAGCGGAAGAAATGTACACCGAAGTCGCCCTGTAAAAAACCTTTAGCAAAAGCAGTCAAGGAGGACAGGAAGAATAAAGAGGACAAAGAAGCAGCACCATCACAAGGGTGAATTACAGAGACATCATCAAGGCCATCACAAGAACTGGAAGAGGAGACAGAAGAGACAACCACAACTTGATCCCTTCCCTGGATGAGCTGCAGGAGATATGGGAAGATTTCAGTCATTGTCCAGGTGAGTGTATAATCACCTGGCTGGGACAACAGAGCCAACAATGTGGCATTAAGACAGTAAAGAAGGCAGGGAGCAGGGATCACTTGCTGAGAAACTAGTATTGACAAAGCAATGGGAGAAAGACACAAATCCTTTGTCTCTGGAGTTGACTCTTATCAAGTGTGAGGGTAAGGTGTCCCTGTAAAGACAGTAATTCCATGTAACTTAAGCAAATGGGTTGCAATAGAGAAAGGTATTTAATACCTAAGGGAATTAGCCATATGAGAAATTATATATTTTGATCTAGACAATGCATAGCTCTCTCCAGGTCCAGATGATGTCTTTTGTCATCGATTCATGGTGGAAATTTGTACAGAGTGCACCAACAGTGCATGCTAACCCCTTGTCAATAGTTATTTGGAAGGATGATGCTCAATTCACAGCGGGGGATTTTCCACATCCAGGAATACAAAGACAGTATTCCTTCCCCCAACACTGCAGCTGTGGAAAAGCTATCAAATAAACTGGTAAATAAACTGACTCAGAATTTTCAGCATTTCAGAGGGAATATGTCCTACACCTCACCTGTAGGGACCCCTATTTTTACAACTGACAGCAGGTGTGGTCTTGGTCAAGAGAGAGTATATAGAAGGTGCACAACACAGGGTACCTTGTAGTTTTACCAGCAGGACCACGGAAAGGATATGAGAAAGTGGGATGAACAATCCACCTTAATCCTGGATGCACAGGTGCAGGAAGTGCAGGAGAAAACAACCTAGTGCAGTTTTTTTCCAGGGAGGTTGCTGCTCCAGTCTCCAGCAGTTTTCCAGGAAGAATGGAAGGTCTTGTCATACTACTGACCCTATGGAGAAACGTTCTAGTCCATTTCTACAAGATGTTATTGGGGAACCTTGAGATCAGTATTAGAGGGGCCCTGCTCTAGTCAGGTGGAGGAGAGGGATAACTGGGTTTACTGGACTGTGTGGATTCAATGGCCTGGCACAGCAAGCCCCACAGGATTACAAGGCTTTGGTAGACACTGGTGCACAGTGTACCCTAATGCCATCAAGCTATATAGGGACAGAATCTGTTTGTATTTCTGGAGTGACAGAGGAGTTCAAACAGCTAACTCTATTGGAGGCTAAGATTAGTCCGACTGGGAATTAGAAGCAATAGCACCCTAGTGGGCCTGGATCAGGGGCTCCATACATCCATACATACATAGACTAAGCCAGGAGATGATATTTCAGAGATCCAAGAGGGCATTAATGGGAATTTGGTATAACTTCCCTGGAGACAAAGGAAATTAAACAGTGGTCTACCTTGCCTGGTCTCTCGGAGGACTCTTCTGTTGTGGGGTTGCTGAAGGGTGGAGAGCAGCAGGTGCCAGTCACTACCACCATGGTTCATGGCAGGTAGTAAGGCTCCAACCGAGACTCTCTAACTCCTGCCCAAAGGGGGTTTGCTGACTGGAGAGCCAAGGAGTGATCAGCAGGACCTGCTTACCCCTTGACAGTCCCATATGGCAGGTGTGAAAGTCTCATGGGAATGGAGGCTAAGAGTAGATCATCATGGCCCAGTGAATGCCACCTCTGAGTGCTGCCACATTCTGGAGCTTCGATATGAACACAAGTCAAAGGCAGCCAAGTGGTGCCACCACTGACATTGCTGATGTGTGTTTCTGAATCCCTCTGGCAGTAGAGGGCAGGACACAGTTTGTTTTCACTTGGAGGGATGTCCAGTAGAGCTGGAACCAACTGTGCCAGGGTGGAAATGCAGCCCAGCCCCACCATCTGCCATGGAGTGATCCAGACTGCACTGGAGGAGGGTGAAGCTCCAGAACACCTGGAATATATTGATGATATCTTTGTTTGAGGAAATACTACAGAAGTTTTTGAGAAAGGAAAGAAAATAATCCAAATTCTTCTAAGCCCCATTTTTTCCATAAAACAGGGTAAGGTAAAGGGACCTGCATAGGACATGCAAATTTTAGGAATAAAATGGCAAGGTGGACACCACCAGACACCAATGGACATTGTTGATAAGATAACAGTGATGTGCCAACCAACTAACTAGAAATAAACACCAGCTTCTTTAGGTGCTGTGGGATTTTGGAGAAGGAACATTTCAAATCAGTCTGATTGTAAGCTCCCTCTAGCAAGTGACACAGAAGAAGAATGATTTTGAATGGGACCCTGAGCAGCAACAAGCCTTTGAATAAATCAAACAGGAGATAGTTCATGGTATATCCCTTGGGCCAGTCTGAAGAGGGAAAGATGTAAAAAATGTGCCTTATACTGCAGCTGAAGAGAATGGCTCTGCCTGGAGCTTCTGACAGCACCAGGTGAGGTTTGAGGTTGACCCCTAGGTTTTTTAATTGGGCGTACAGAGGATCTGAGGCCTATTGTACTCCAACTAAAAAGAAGATACTAGACAGTTTATGGTGTCCAAGCCATTTTGGAGGTGATTGGTACTGAAGCACAGCTCCTCCTGGTGCACTGGGTTGTCTGTGATGGGCTAGATGTTCAAAGGGAGGATCTCCTCTACAAGTCATGCCACCAGTGCTACATGGAGTAAGTGAGTTGCACTGGATGCACAACAAGCTTCGATAGGAAACCTCATCATCCAGGAATCTTAGGAGTAATTGTGGACTGACCAGAAGGCAAAGATTTTGGAATGTCACAGAAGGAGAGTTAATATGTGCTGGAGAGGCCCCACTATGTAATAAATTACCAGAAAGGAAGGAGCAATATGCCTTTTTTATTTGGGTCCTTGCTGTCTTGTGGGAAAGCATTAGAGATGGAAAGCAGCTTGAGTCCCCCACAATAAGTTGCAGAAATTGCTGAAGGAGAAGGTGAATCGAGTAATTTTGCAGAGTTAAAAGCCATTCAGTTGGCCTTGGACATTGCTGAATGAGAGCAATGGCTGATGCTTTTTAGTGATTCACAGATGGTGGCAAACACCCTGTGGGGATGGTTGCAATAATGGAAGCAGAATAATTGGCAATGTAGGGGTAGACCCATCTGGGCTGCTGCATTGTGGCAAGATACTGCTGCCCGATTGGAGAGCCTGGTTGTGAAGGTATGTCATGTACCAAGCACTGGGCCACTGCAGAACATCAGAACAACCAGCAGGCGGATCAGGCTTCCAGGACTCAGGAGTCTCAGGTAGACCTGGACTGGCAACTCAAGGGTAAATTATTTCTAGCTTGGTAGGCCCATGACACCTTGGGACACCAAGGAAAAGACACAACATATGGATGGCCTTGGGATTGAGAGGTGGACTTAACCAAGAACACTATGTCTCAGGTTATCCATGAATAGGAAACATGAGCTGCCATAAGGCAGGCCAAGCAGATGAAGCCTCTTTGGTATAGAGACTGATGGCTGAAATATAAATATGGGGAGGCCTGGCAGATTGATCATATCACATCTCCCCAAATTTGTGACGGCAAGTGCCATGTTTTGCAGTGGTGGAAGCAGCCACTGAACGGCTGGGGATGTGCCCTGTTCCTCACACCACTGCCTGGAACACCATCTTGGGCCTGGAAAAGCAAGTCCTGTGGCAACACAGCACCCTAGAAAGATCTGAATCAGACAATGGAATTCCTTTCCTAAACATCCTCATAGACATTTGAGCCAAAGAACATGGCATTGAGTGGATGTATCATTCCCTGCCATGCACCAGCCTCTGGAAAGAATGGACTGTTAAAGACTACTGAGAGCAATGGGTGGTGGGACATTTAAATGTTGGGAAAGGCCACATTTAGCAAAGGCCACCTGGTTAGGTACCAGATCTGCCAACTAGGCTGGCCCTGCCCAAAGTTTTTATGTAGTGTAGAAGGGGATAAATGTCCTGTAGTGCATATTAAAAACATGCTGGGGGAAAGAGTCTAGGTTTTTCCTGTCCCAGGAAAAGCAAACCAATCTGTGGGATTGCTTTTGCTCAAGGACCCAGGTACACTTGGTGGGTCATGTTAGAGGATGGGGAAGTCCTGCATGTGCCTCAAGGTGATTTGATTTTAGGTGAAAATAGCCAAAGAATTAAACTCTATGATGTTCATCACTATCCAACACTCTATTATCACTTCTATGTATAGAAGTGATAATAATAGCTGCGTGTATCACCCCACAGAGCACCTCACAGCATCAATCTGAACCACAGCTGTTCTGGGCATCTGAGCCTGACTTCCCTCTGATCATAGCACTCACAAGAAGACTGAACTTGGATAAAACTGAACAAGTGCAGCAGTACTGGGATCAGAAGTGGCTCAAATGTGCAGCATGCAACAATCCAACACCTGGTACCATCTTTTCTGCTTGAAAGACTCTTAACAAGGATTAAGGCCAAAGTCATGGACTAAATGAATTCAACAAACTTTTTTTTTATTTTTTGGATGTTCTATGAGCACTTAACAGTGTTCCATTGACTAAGAGAATGATGTTTGTATATCTATCAAAACAGATAAATAGGGAAGCTGATGGGATATTGGGGAGTGTGAAACTTGGCATGACACAGATGATATGGAGTAAGTGGTGGATATTGACCTGGTTACAATTAGGGTAAATTCTTCTCAGTAGCTGTTACAGTGCTGTGTTTTGGATTCAGAATGAGAATGGTGTTGATAACACACCAATGTTTTGTATTTTGCTAAGTTGTGCTTATCCAAAGTCAAGGACTTTTTTTCCCTCCTTGTCTCATGCTCTGCCAGTGAGAAGATACACAAAAAAAAAACCCAAACTGGGAGGGAGCATAACTGGGACAAGTGACCTGAACTGGCCAAAGGTATATTCCACGCCAGAGAACATCATGCCTGGTATATAAACTGGGGAAAGTTACCTGAAGAGCAACCACTCTGGGTTTAGGAAGGAGGAGTCTGATATCAGTCAGCAGGTGGTGAGCAATTGCATTGTAGATCACCTGTTTGTTTTGTTTTTATTATCATTATTATTTCCCATTATTATTGTCTTTTACTTTACTTTCAATTATTAAACTATTCTTATCTCAACATACAAGTTTTACTTCAACTCTCATCCCCATTCTACCAGGAAAAGAGAAAAAAAGTTGAAAAGAGAGGAGAGTTGAATAAACAGCTACAAGGTGTTTCATCTCCAGCTGGGCATAAAACTACAACACGTTTTTGAGTATGTTATTTTGAACAGAAAACTGAAACATGTCAAAAACGTGCAAAAGGTCAAGACTAGCAAGTTCAAAACCACACCCAGACCACTCTCCACAGAAGGCAGCTAACAAGGCACTGATTTCAGCAGTTCCCTTCTAAGGAACTCACTTTTACAGGTGTGATGATAGGAGAAAGACTATGCTCCCACCCTTCCTTCCCCAGTAAAATTACTGAAGAGGAATAAGGTAGCAGAATCTCTTTTACCAGCAAATCACAAAAACTCTCTGAACTGGGCTCTTACAGGGCAAACCACAGGCTGCTGTTATGCATTATTTATTCTAAGTACTCAGAGGTGAGGTCTGATCAGAAGAGATAAATTTAATGAATACTTAAGATTTAGAATTTAAAACTAATTAAGTCTGCATATATAGACTTTTATTTACATAAGGCATCAAAATTACCCTTTTTAACAAAAGGGTCATTCTTCCTTTAACCAATACTTTGGTGAAAGAAATGTCACTTTTAATAGACTAATATTCACTGGTATACTTGTTCTGAACAAGCAGGTATAACCGAATGTACAAGATGAAAAGCCACAAAATATTCAAGCATACTGTTTCATGAATTATTCTGTAAAAGAATTAAGGCTTGTTTGCATCGCAATGATGATCAATCATGCATCATTTATTCCCATAAAGAATAAAATCCATTTCCAAGTGAAGCAGGAATAGCAGTAGTCTTGTATAATCCCCATATTGTTTACATGAAAAAAAAACCTATTTGGCATCTTAGAAATTAGATTGAAAAGTAGGGGGAAAGAGAGGAAAACAGAAAATGGTCCTTGCCTCGGAATCCTTTATAAGCATTTTCAGTTTCCACTTGAAGAAACCCTTTAGTTTTAGGAGGAAAATTGTGACTTCTTCAAGGTTTGAACTAAAAACATTCTCAGAAATACCAGAGTTATAGTTTCATTGATGATGAATATGAAGTATCTAGCAAAAAATACATTGTTTGGAATAATGAATTCCACACTGATATCCCCAAGTAAATGGCATATAATACATTAGGCTGAGCCTGTTTAATAGGTCTGAATTATAAAAATGGTAAACCTGCATTATGCTTCGGCCTGATGTAATAGTTCCTGAGTTTTAGATCACTGCTAAGTCACAGCAGACAAAACTCTGAATGATGTAATGAAAAGTTTTGCAAATCACTTTCAGCAACAGCACACATTTTGTCCAGCAACTTTCAGTCATCAGTAAAGGTCAGTCTTCCAGGTCCTTCGTTTTTCATCCACCGCCGGTATCTCTTCCATCTGGGATCCATGGCCATCTTCTTCTTTAACTCCTCCTCTTGTTCTCGTTTATACACCTGGTAAGATAGACATAAGTTTTAAACAAGGATGAAGAAATGAGCCTCAAGTAGGGTGCAAGTATTTATACTTCAATCATTTGCCAGCTTATTGTTCTTACAAAAGACTGGATTGCAGTGCAGAAGCAGACCCCAACCAACACAAAGTGTTGGAGCACTTGCAGCCTAAGACTCTACTGCTGCCCAAGATGCTTTGTGCTTTTTGCTTTACCTTCCTGAAAGCTCCAAAACATTTTTTTTTGCTAGAGAAGTAGATGCTCAATTAATTCAACATAAGAAAATACACACTACGCAATGGCTAATGTTCAAAAAAACTAGCCTTTTGAGTTCCTTTCAGCACACATACTGTTCAATGCAGTTGTTCAGCTCCTCCTTTTAGCTGTTTACCCTTTTCAAAGTCATCATCTAACAGAAACCAGTATGGAACTTTTTGTTCCTAAGTAAGGTTGTCAACAAAGTTGAGAATATCTCAAATATCTCTGCATCCAGTATTTACAGTACTAAAAGACAAAAAATTATATTCTGTCAAGAAATGGTGTCACTGCAATGGAATCTACCTTTATCAGCAAAGTCAATAATCTCTTTTAAAAAAAAGGTCAAAAAAATGCAACAACATCTGCATTTTTATTCTGGAAGGCAGTTTATGTAGATCCAGTCAGCATAAATCTCTATACTATCAATGATTTTATCATCTCAGTGTCATGTGACTTAGTCTGACTCAAACGCCAATTAAATTTAGAGTTCCCCTATACACAAACAAGATTTTTAAAATATTGTATTATAGATGGCTATATGAATACACAAACTCAATGCTCAGTAATCATAAAGGTTTTAATAATCATTAGGAAACAGTAAAAGTATTGTGGAGCTCTACCATGCACCTGTGTTTTGAATTCCTGGTTTTTCCTATCCTAAAACAACACTGGAAAACGGAACAATATGTAGATAGACATCTCCAGTGATGAAGGAACAGACAAGTTTTTGGGGAGAAACACTACAGCATTATTTTTCAGCCTAGAAAATACATGACCACATTTCAAATAAGGATATGGCAGTGGTACACAAAAGCACAGCTAGCACAAGAACAGAATAAAGCATGATTATTCTCCATTTCTTGTAATACTGAAATGAGCAGGAGTCCAGGCTTCAAGAAAATCCTCTTCCACCACCTTCTACAAGTATTGATGAACTCATGACCAGATGGCACAGCAGACACTGAAAACTTTAATGCATTCAAGTGACTAGGTAGAAACTTATTAATGCAATTACCTACAAAGAGACCATTTCCTTTTCAGAAAGTCAGAAAGCTGCAAAACATGTTGGATAAATATTATTATTCAGATGCCGCTGTCGTCTATTTGTCAGGGAAAATGAACTGCTGGCCACCACAGGAAGCAAGTGTGAGCTAAAAAGACTCCACTTGTGGCAAATACAGCTCTTTCACATTCAGTGACCAAAACATCATTCATTAAAAACTACATGGGTGAGAAACCAGGGCATTTTTTTCTCTACTATGGGACATCCACCCAATCTTCTTCCATATTAATAACTGCTTTAACTAGCAGCATTACTCAGCCTTTGGACCTCCAGATTGTTTTCTAGCAAACCCATCCTAACTGAACACATATACATACCTGACAGCTAATCCTTTCCTTACATTAACACCTATTTTACTATTTTCCTCTTCAAGTTTATAGAGTAATACACCCCTGTCTGCTTTTGAATAAACATTCTCTAATCTTTGGTGTCTTGCCACCATCACATCTCTTTCCCAGCATATGCAGAACAGCAGCACCACCTCCTTTTCCCCTTAAGCAGACTAAGTTCATATTCTCACGTTTTTCTTTAGAAACCTCACATCCAAATGGCCCACAGATGTACCTCTGTGGAACAACAGAAGAGTTTTGTCAACCTGTCCCAACATCCCAAATAATTCTGGACTGCAATTCCATGCTGTGACCAATGCTCTTTCTCTGCTCCCACAGAATTCTTAAAAATTACATAGTGACTATACAGTATTGACTACAGATTTATTGACTATCCATGGCAAGAATAGAAGTTGTACCCAAAGGTGGTTTTTATGCCATCCTTATTTGAATAGGTATACAGCACTGCAAGAACAGTCCATTACTCACCACAGGCCAAAGAGCTATCAAAGAACAGTTGGGAAAACCAAAACAAAACAGTAAGAAACAATAAAAAGCCTCTGAGCCAGGAATTAACACCTTAGAAGTCTGATGGAATAGGAATTTCAGACAATCTGGGTAATTCTTATTACAAATTATTACTGTTTGGAGAGCAGACTAGTCTTCAACCTACCGTAACAGCACACTATTATTATTGCTCTGGGAGTGCTGGATACCTAACATTAGTTTTTCCACCAAGACTACCGATAAATAACAGCAAAGAGAAATTTTCAGTTTCCCTGAAGTTGCTGGATAGACCTTAAAGACTAATCAGCAAAAAAAGATAAGAATATGTAAAAGTAGCTGGAGTCAGTGGATGAACAAATACTAAAGAATACAGTGGTGTTTTTGGCATGTAACAAGAAGCAATAGCACACACCTGAAGAAAAAGTTCAAGGAAAGGTAACCTGTAATATTGAAGCAGTCAATACAATACCCCAGACCCCTGCAGACAACCCTCTAGAACCATAAAAGGAGGAGCAGGCCAGTAGGAGTCGGATGCATGCAAATCAACTCTTAGAAATGCAATGTTTATGCATTATCTAGGAAGTATATTGTAATGAATATGTATGATCATGATGGAATAAATACCCCACTGTAAAGTTTCATGACACACATTTGATTAGAGAATACATGCTTCAGGTGTGTCCAGTGCTGTAATAAAGAATGCCTACTTTTTGATACTTCAAATTGTGTTAGAAAGTTTATTTCCTGGCTGATTTCAGTATTGCTACCCACCTCATAGTTTTCTCGTATCCATAGTTGCCGTTCAAGAAAAGTCTCTTTTTGATGATCTTCCAGGCTGTCAAACTGAGACTGAGACATTTTCATATACCTTCTTATGATATACAACTTCTCTTCCACACCATACTCTTGCCCTTTAATAGTGAAACAATAAATCCACCAACAGTACCAAACTATGTATTTACACCAGTAAAAAGGAGCAAGAAGGATCTGAAATAGAAGGATATCATATATTTTGGGCTTCTGATAACCGCCCTTTATATCTATTTTATTTTTAATAATGTCTTTGATAATTTCTTCCTCCTCTTCACGAATTTCTTCTTTAGACCGCCTGTTCTTGCCTTTTTCTTTAGTCTTGTTGAGTAACCCTTGTTGCCTGGCAATCTCAGTAGCTTGTATACGGTATTTTGGCACAGATGCTAAGTAGTTGATAGCTTCATTGTAACTACTCCACCAGCTGAAGAACTGTAATTTAAGAACAGTAAAAGTAAAACCCCTGTTTTAATACAGACACATTCCTATTTGGGGGTTTGCCAGGAAAAGAAAAAAGTAATGCTGTCACACACTTTTAACCACAGTTATATTACAGTAAGGGCAAAAAGTGAAGCTAACAGTACTTCTGTGATATCACAGAAGCTATAATCATCCCTTTGAACTCAGTGAAGCACCTGGAAAACAGATATATAGAAGTGTATCTCACAGCAATTTATGATGACAAGGAAGGCCAAGCAGACACTGCTGTGAACCGTTTTGTTCCTGAGTAGATGGCAATCTCCAAGTTAATACCAGCCCGTGCCAGCCATTCTCAGAAGCCCCTCTTCTTATATTATAAATATAGGAGCTAGTATACAAACATTTAAGTATAGAATTGTTACCCTTTTAAAACAGTTCACTGAACATAAACTAAATATGTGACAATCTCATTAGTCAGGCAGTGTCCACTTTACAAGACTCAACATACCTCTCTGATCTCCAGCTGCCCTTTGGGTTTCATGGGAGTAGGGGGAAAAAAAAGCTCAAACAACAAACCAGAAATATACTGCCTGGATGAACCCAGAATCATAAAATATCCTGAACTGGAAGAGACCCACAAGGATCATCAAGTCCAACTCCTTGCCTTGTACAGCACAACCCTGAGAATGCTTCCTTCTGAAGACAGAAGCACAAGGGCTAGCTGAGAGCAGATGTTGTTCCCATCTAGTGTCCTGTAAATGACCTGAGATGAGGCATGGAAAACAGAATAAAGAAACTAGATAGGCACAAGAGGGAAAAAGCAGCTTGCTTTCATTCTTGGGACATCCAAGCATGTCTCACTGACACAACCTTTTTAATAATGATGCATCTCACACCAAGACAAAGGGCAAACATAAACCCACTATACAACCTTAGGAAAGCCCAAGAAACAACAGAAAGCAAGATGGGCAAACCGGTTTACACAGATGCTTACACTGAATTTAGAACCATTTGGGAGTTGGATTCCAGGTCTGCACTTACAGACAAAATAAGAAATAAGATGTGAAATGACACTTCGCCACTGGAACTAAATCTGAAGAGAAAGTAGGTATTTGGTTGAATATGCCATTAAAATTTATTATTCTTGAATTCTGATCAACATACTTTTTATTCTAGCTTCCAATATCCCACTAAGCACTCAGCTACCTGCACCACAGCATAAGCTGTGTCTTGATCTCTTAAACTTCTTGGGTATTTTTAGTGATGTTTTGAACCAGTGATTTAAAAGATCCTAAAGAGAAGTTATGCATTTTTGTCCTCTTGTTGGCAACAGCACAAATTTTTTTATCTAAAACACAGAAGGTTTTCTGGGCCTTGGATCTACCACCTTCAGAGTAAACTCTGCTGAACTGAATTTGCTTCTCTCCTGACTTCATCAATGTGGTGTTTAAAATACACTGCAATGCAAGATTCACACATTAGTAAACTACAGATATTCAATCCTATCATCTGAATTGAATCTTGAATTCAGTTTGCTACTAGTCTGTTTTTTTAAAAAACTTACTTATGCATCTTGATAAACTGACATATGTTATTTAGGGTACTAGTCCTGCCTAAGCTACTCAGGCAGCTACTTCTGCCAGGAAGAACCAAGTAAATTCTTCAGAAAAGATGCACCTTGTCTCAACAAAATTAAAAGAAACTAATCTTTACTTTTGTTCAAGGTACCAAGGACAGTCAAAAATCTGCTAAGTAACTCCTGACTTCAGGATTTTTATGGACACTACACAGAACTGGACCACAGCATACAGGAACAGGGCTCCTCACTGACACTTTTTATTAAATGCCACATTATGAGAGTGGCCACTGCTTCTCGTTCAGAAACTCACAGAGCAGTAAGATGTAAACATGAAATTTTACCTGAAACACAGAGATGGCACACACCGTAACTAGGATCACTATTGTGACGTCTACTTTAGGTGCCAGTCTCCTGCTGTAGTAGTGGTAATAATGCCTGTAATACTCTTCAGGATGATCCAGCATATAGTCATAATCTTTACGTGTTTCTTCATCCTGCACAATGAGATGAAAAACTCATTCAGGTTTAAATTCCTGCTTTCACTTGCTCTACTATACCTGTGTTTTACATCTCATTAAGGACCATGCTACTGTAAAACTGACAACAGCCCAAGTGAGTAGGAAATACAGAGGAAATTTGTCCTCTTCTCATATTCACAATTAATTTGTTCACACTTACCTGCCCATGCATATATGACATGTTTAGCCTTAAAACTAATAAGCAGGCACTATGCAAAGGCACTTATAACTAGAAAACAGACAAGCAACTAAAATCCACAGAGTTGTTTAACTTCAGAATGGGAAGTCCAGATGGACTGGAGTTAATAAGTATTGCCCAGGAAAAGATTTCAGATGAAGAACCTATTAGGAAATTGTTTTACAAAACTTAAAGGAATTAGTTTACAGGGCTATGGAATCCGTCCAGTGGAAAGCCAATTTTAAACCTCATTGTTCTCATGTTCTCCGAGTTTTTAATCATTTTTCTCCATATAATTGTGGGATAGGAAATTTAATTTTGCCAGGCTCAATTCTGCATTCCTTTCAAACTCCG
>VXBI01010765.1:122325-185625 GCA_013397375.1 Toxostoma redivivum
GCAGGAGCTTCTCGTGCGCCGCCTGCGCCCCGCTGCCCTCGCCGTCCGCGGGCTCCCCGCGGTAGCGGTCGGGGTGGTCCTGCCGGGCGAGCTGCCGGTAGGCGCGGGCGATCTCCGCTTTGCTGGCCTGCCGGCTGACGCCCAGCACCTCGTAGCAGACTCGGCGGCCGCAGTAGAGGCGGTCGGTGAGGCCCCGCGCCGGCCGCGGCAGCAGCGCCGCGCACAGGCACAGGCACAGCGCCCACCACCCGCCCGGGCACCGCGCCGCCGCCGCCATTTCTCCGCCGCCGGCGCTGGGGCCGGGCTGCGCTCCGCGCCGTGCGGCGAGAGGGCGGGGGCGCGACAGGGGGCGGGTCGCGACAGAGCCCGCGCTCGGGGGCGGCGGGGGCAGGGAGGGAGCCCGGCCTGCTCGGCGCGCCCAGCACTAGCGCTAGTCCTTTGTCCCTGATTTCTCACAGGCTGCTGCCGCCTCGTACTTCCAGCCGCGGTGTGCCCTTGCTTTGCACCCGCGCCAACGGAATCCTGGGATGCATTCGGAAGAGCGCTGCCAGCAGGTCGATGAGGTGATCCTGCCCCTGCACTCAGCCCTAGTGGGGCCGCGTCTGAACTGCTGTGTTAAACTCTGAGCTCCACAGCTCAAGAAGAACACGAAGGTAGTGGAAGGGGTCCAGAGGAGGCCTCTGAGTGAGGTGACTTGGGACCTGGAACATCTCTCTCATGAGAGACTGCAGGAACTGGGCCTGTTCAGTCTGGAGAAGTGACCGCTGTGAGGGGGGTCTCATTAATGCATATAAATATCTCAAAAGCGGGTACCAAGAGGGTGGTGCCAGATTTTTCAGTGGTGCCCAGCGATACTATGGGGAGCAAAGGCCATAAACACGAGAAGTTTCACCTCAGCATGAGGAAGAACTTCTTTACAGTGGGGGTGGCAGAGCACTGGAACAGGCGGCTCAGGGAAGTCGTAGGGTCTCCCTGTCTGGAGGTTTTCAAAACCCACTTGGACATGTTCCTGTGTCACCTGCTTTAGGTGACCCTGCCTTGGCAGGGGGATGGAGTAGACGATCTCCAGAAGTCCCTTCCAACCCCAATGATTCTGTGATTCCTCCAGGGAAGAAACCTCTGAAGTACTTCATGAGCCTGTACCTGGTTTAGGCTTGCTCCTGGTGGAGCTCAGGGTCTGACCACCTGCCATGTGCCGTCCAACACACACCTGAGAGATTCAAGAACTGTCAGGATGCAATTCTGTGCCATGTCATCTAGAGTGGCCCTGCTTGAACAGGGAGGCTGGACCAGATATCCTTCCATCCTGACCCATGCAGTGATTCTAAATGATTCTTTATGCACAGCTCCCTGAAATGGTGGCTTTGACAGCAAGTCTGCCACCTATGATGTTCTGTACCCAAAGACTTCTCTTGGAAAGGAAGATTACATCTCTGCTCTGGTGTAACCAGCAGGACCATCACCTAAGCATTTGACCTTTCCTAGAAAAGCAGATATGGGCTTGATGCTGTAAATATTCAGCACAAAAATGCTCATGTTTTGTTCTTAAAGCTAGAGATGAGTGCGCCTCCCATGTGGCTGGTCTCCTCTGCCTGTCTCCTTTCTTTTAATAAATGCTTATAATTTCCATCAGTTGTGGATGGGTCCCAAATCTGCTTCCTCAAAAAACCAAAACCAACAAACAAACAAACAAACAAACAAAAATATAAGCCTACCTCTTTGCAGCTCATTAAAGCCCAGCCTTTCAGCATTGGAGGCTGGGAGTCAACTCCTCAGATCCTGACCCTGACCTTAAAAAATTGTGGTGGCTTGACCTGAGCTGGGTGGCTGGTGCCGACCAAGCTTCTCTATCACTTTCCCTTTTCAGCTGGACAGGAGAGAGAATAAGGTGGAAAACGATTTGTTGGTTGAGTTCAGGCAGTTTACTAAAGCAAAAGTGAAAATTTATGCACACACAAGCAAAGAGGAAGAAAATAATTTTATTATTCCCATCTGCGAGCCACATCTGGTCATTTCCTGGGGAGTGGGACTTCAGAATGCATAGAGGTTGCTCTGGAATGCAAACACTGTAAAAAATTAATGTCCCGTGTTCCTCCTTCTTCCCTCAGCTTTTGTATCTGACCTGACATCATATGCCATGGAATATTGCTTTGGTCAGTTTGGCTCAGCTGGCCTGGTTGTGTCCCCGCCCAGGATCTTGCCCAACCCAGCCCCCCTGATGGAGGGAGGAATGTTGGAGATGCTGATGCCATGCTAGTGCTGCTCAGTAATAGCCAAAACTCTGGTGTGTTATCAGCACCTTTCCAGTACTGCGCAAAGTGCAGCAGCACTGTGGAGGCTGTTATAGGAAACGACCTCTTGCTCAGCCAGACACACTGCACAAATGTAGCAAAAATGGTGCACGGAAGCTTTTGTCACCTTTTTTTTCCTGATTAGAGAAACAAGCTAGTCCTCTTGACACCTGACACTTGAACTCACGTCTGCCTTGGGACTGGCCCTGGAGCTTTCGGGAGACGTGGCCAGCTGTCCCCGTGCTACCTGCATGAAGCAGCAGGGAGCTGGGGAACGGGCGCCACGCTGTCTGCTTCCAGAGGTGCCCCAGCGACGCCTCGGCTGGGGTATCTTGCCAAGATGCTCCTTACAGAGATTACATGTGGCACCGCAGAGTTTGAGAAAAAGACGCAGTGTGGTGGTCTCTCTGAGCAATCCCAGAGCAGCAGGTGAGGAGGTCTACGGAGCACCTTTATCTCTTCGGGAAATGGCTTTGGAATTGAGGCTCGGTAGCGCCTGCGGGGCGTGGCCGTGCCGCATGGCGGGCGTGGCCACGTCGGTCAGTGGGCGGGGTCGCGCCCTGCTGTGGGCGGGGCTCTCCACCCTCCCCCTGCTAGCGCACCTACGGCCGCGCGGGGGCGCCTCACGCCGCTCCGGTCCCGTTCCGTCCCTGCGCCGCTGTGCCCAGCGCGGAGNCCCCGCAGAGGGTCTCCTCTGCGGAGGGGTCCCGGCCCCCGGCCCGGCGGGCGGTGACGGCAGCAGGGCCGGACCGGCCCTGGGAGGCCATCTCGGGAAGCGAAAGCGGGAGCAGCGGCACCTTCCGCATCGTATCCCTGGCGCCTCCGCGGACACGCCGGCTGCGTGACCTTGCGGGGCGGCGGCGGCTCCTGGCCGGGACGGAACCTGGGATCCCCGGCGCATAGGGGGCGGCCTCCGCCCACCACTCCTGAAGGGGAACAAGCAGCAGCGCCTCTGCCCGTCGGTGCTCTCGCCCCGCGTTGTGCGACTGCCGTGTTCGAACCACAGCAGCGCTGTGACTCAAGGCAGGCTGTCGCCTCCAGGGGCGGGTTCCCGCAGCCCCTGAGGCGCTGTGCCGGGCGGTGGGTACGGGAGCGCAGCGCGGCAGCCCCTGCGGCGCTCGGCATATGACCGGAGGTGCCGCTGCCGCCGAGCATTCGAGACTGCGGAGCTAGGCCCTGCCTTCTTGTCGCCTCCAAAACCCTTTCTCAGAGACTCTGGAAAAGCACACGCTTAGCTGCTCTTTGGAGAAGGCTATGGAACTTCCAAAAAAAAGCGGTTTTTCTTCCCCCGCTTTTCCTGGCCTGGCATAAAGCTGGTTCTTATCTGTGAAGAGTTAATAGCAAGATAGCATATGACTCAGCCAAATGAGAGGGCCTTTAGTTGCCCTGAAATAGTACTTGGCAGTCGTCAGAGAGGAAGGGCAAAAGAAATGGTTTGAGCATATTTGTGCACCTCTGGCTTTCAGTACTAAAGAATTTCTGTGTGCTGTTTTTTCGTTTGTGTTTGTTATTGTTTATTTCTTTAATTGTGAGCTTCTGTGTAGACAACATCCTAATTCTGCTCTTTGTTAGATGTTACTGAAACTAGGCTGAGTGATATGAAACTGGTGGTGATGTCCCTTATGTAGCCAAGGTCCCATGGTGGAGTAGAGAAGAATCTTGATCCTGTACTGTTCCTAGAATTGGAGGAGCCAAATGCCAAGCTATTTTTTTCCATTGACAACTGTGATAAATTGATGTAAAGACAGTGAAAGCTCTCACTGCTGCTGTCATCCAAGAGATCCTGTTAGTTTTACAATGCTAATGTGATTCCCCTTGGTGAAACCAGTTAGTGTGAGATTTCTTCCTTATAGCTCCTTGGCTTTTATCTGTGTGTCATCTAGCTTTCCAGGCTCTAAATCTGCCCCTGTGAAATATTGGTCCTCATATGTGCATGTTGCTACACAGTCCTTTCTCTTAAGCTGAACTACAAAGACAAATGTCCTTAGACTGAGATTCCCATTAATAATTACTTTATGCCATTCATGCATTTAACCACTGCATCCTTCAAAAATGAGGGAGTTTTATTGGATTACTTAGAAATATTTTTTTCTTTGAGTGGGGGAGGAATGTATTTTTTGGAAATCTTTTTTTGTTTAGTTTGGTTTTTTGTGGTACCTCTGTCACTGAATAGAAAGTACTGTAATCTTAAATAAAAAATTATTTAAAGCTAATGGAAAAAAGAGTAACTTCATGTAGAGGAGGAGAGGAAACTAAGCCTTCATGTGGGCTTGCTGTCTTTTGATATATTCAGATAGTTAAATTTCAGCATATTTGGAAATAAATTCTTTTTTTTATAGGATGATGACTAGTCCTGAAAAAACAAGAATAATTACCATTAGTTTAATTGCTTTATATTCACATGTCTGTAGGAAGCTTTAATCCGTAGCCCCAGTCTAACACGGAAACTCTGTGTAAATACTTTGTAAGGGATGCCTCTCATTTTAGAGGACAGATTATTTGAAGGCAGCATAAGATACGGCAGTTTAAAAATTAATGCAAAATTAGTATGTTGGCCCTAAAACTGTAAGAGTTCAAATGGAAGAGAGACAAGTCATCCATTCAAATGGAGAATCTGTGCCTGGCATATTGAAAATTATTTGGGTTCTGATGTACAGTTCAAGCTTTTACATAAGCTTTTCTATAAAATGAAAGAATAGGATGCGAAAAAACCATAATATGTCCCTCCTCCAACCGGCCTTCCTAGCCTTTTCCAGTGAAATCTTGTAAATCAACCTGGTGACTGGCCTGTTTGTACAAATGCTCCCTTAAGTGTTTTGCTTGTAGGCACACAGTGGGTTACTGATAGAGACAGGAATAGCACCAGCAAATCCTGGCTCACTGTTTGCTGCTATAATCATACTAGATATATTTTCTCCCAGAGTCTAATAACATTCGAACAAGAATTTGACTTCTATTTTAGTAGTTGCACAGCAGATGAGAACTTTATTCTTTCTTCTGCATGTGAAATAATGCAGAAGCAATTGCTTAGTTCTAGAGAGACAAAAGGTTGTGCTAGAGCTTTTGCTTTAGTAGGAACTTCCCCTAAAACTACCCCTGCTATCCAGGAGGTGAAGATGAAATGCTTTTATGCCCAGGACTCTTTATTTGGTGTAGGGTCCTTTGGAGAAAATGTGGGGGAATGCTTATGTATGTAATGGTTCTACAGAGTTCAGGTGATAGAGGAGGGGGTTTTTGTCTGATTTAATGAAACTTTTAGAAATTATTTATTTAGCAGTTCCACCAATCTGTCAAACTGATAATTCTCAGGAAAGTGAAGATAAATTCTGACTTCCTGCAGAGATCTGGTCTGTTTTGCAGAGGACTCAGACACTCTTTTTAGTTCGTCTGATGTTTTGTGGTTAACAGTCAAACTATGAAGTACAGCTAGTTTGACGTGTCCTAGCCCCAGCAGTTTCTTGAGTCAGTTATCATAAAAGGAAGGGTGTGTGTTTTACTTGATACTCCGCTACACAAATGTGCATTGCTGAGGGGTCTGTGTGGAATAACTGGTGTGCTGTACGTAATATCTATAAATGCCAGAGGGAGCTGATTTGAAATGGAACTGTGCTTGGCTGAACTGAGAGATTTCTGTGATAAAAATGCAGATAAACAGTGGCATAGCTACGTCAGTAAAGCCAGGCTTTTTTTNAAACTCTTTGAATTCTTGGCTGTATTGAGGTAGCTATTTCAGTGTTTAACCACATTTTTATCCTTTTTGTGTCTGTCTCTCAGTTCTCTTTGACAGGCTCTCTGTCAGTATTTACCAAATGGAAGGAAAGGGCATGTTTTGTCTGTGAGCAGGCTGTGGGGTTTTACTGTTACTTTGGGTGACCAAAAGGTCAGTTCTGAGGTAGCAAAATAACTCTGACCTTTTTGTGGATGGTATTGCAGTATTTGGAAATAAGCGTGTCATTGTCAACGTAGCTTTTTGGTAGCATTTGTATCATTTATCTGTGTTTCAAAAGCGATTCCTTTATTTTTTTTCTTTGCGAGGTTGTTAAGTGCTGAAACCTGTATTCCTTCTTATTTTCTTAAATGGAGATTGGAAAGAACCAGAAATGAAACATGCATTTTCTCACAGATAGGTAGCTTCATTGCCATGGTAACTTGGGAATTGCAGATTCCAAATACACCATGTCAGTTTACACAAATTGGACACTGGTGTTGGAAATAGGGATACAAAGATATATCTTAGTTTTCTGCCCCCTTGTTTCTTTTACATATAATGAAAGGAAATGTCTTCTTCATATGCAATGCCTTTTGTTCAGTTCTCCATATTTATCTTTGTCTTCTTGTAAACACCTTTTTTTCCTCAAGAAAGTGCCACAAAATTGGCATTTTTTGTGGAAATACTACATAGTAGCATAAAAAGAAATGATTGTGCCAAAATGCATGAATAACTGTTTCAAATTCAGCATGGACTTAGTTGTATGTTTTTTAAAAGTAGAACTACTTACCGATTTTTTTTTTAACTCATGCACCTTATTCTTTGTTGTGTTGTGTTTTTTAATCCATAGTAAAACGCTAACTGTCATAGCTGTGGCACACGTATGGTGTTTCTAAGATTGATTTCCAGTTGCTAAGTCTTTCTGCAAACAGCTTTTGTCTTTTCCACCCCCTCCCACCCTCCTTGCTATGTAGTAAAGCAAGTTAGACATCTTGTGTTATTTATTTCTACTATTAGATAATCTCCTAAAGTTGCAATAGTGCAATTTTTCAGTTGGCAGTAATGGCAGTAAAATCAGATGGAGAAGATTTTAGCTTTATACTTTAAAACTTTGGAAACGCATGACATGGGAAATTGAGACCAGTTGCGAGCCAGCTGTCTTGTTTGATGTCTGGTGCATAGTGGTCTGCTTGCTAACTGAGGGTGAGTGGAGGCTGTGAAGAGACATAAAGGAGGGAAAGACACTTTCCTCATGCCTCCTCAGTCAGGAGGTCTGCAGCACACTTGAAGACAGGACACAGCATCTGAGACCCAGATGCTTCATCCACAACTGCTTTCCTGGACCATTGTGTGTGGTGCTTTAAACCTCCAGTGTTTATGCTTTTCTGTAATGAACACTGTCAGCTTGAGAAATGGTCTTAATTGTTAGTAGAATAAAAATCGTGTAGGAAGTATTTGATGTACAATACTTGGGAGGCTATATGGTTCTTTGTTTTCCTGTCCTGCTGCTATGGATAGAGCCTGCATGAGCAGCAAGGGAGGGTGCTCTGACAAACTCCTGACCAGTTTAACTATATCCAGGTGACCAGTATCCTTGAATTTGCTGAAGTCTTGTCATGATTATGGTTAAGGGCATGATATATGATGACAGTATTAGGGCTTAACTGGCTTTGCAGCAGAGGCATGAGAAAAGTAGTAAACTTATCTCACAGGCAGCGTAAAGAAGGGGTAGCTTTTTGTCCCCCTCATCTCTGTTGTTATTGCTGTTGGTATTATTTCCACCATTCTGGTTGCTGCTTGAAACAAGAGAATAATGGAGGAAGCTGGAAATGGGGCAGATGCTTGCACTTCAGTGCATTGCTGCATTTCCTGAGTGCTCATGCAAAGTGGTTTCTCTGCCTTTCAGAAGGTGTGTGTGTAGTCCAGTGACTAGCAACAAATGGCTTTAGAACTAACTTCGGTTGTGTTGCCTTACACTTGTTTTTGATATGTTGCTATGTGAAAAAACATGTTGAGAAAGTTCCTCAGTTGACTTGCTTGAGTGTGATGGATCTGCAGTGTTCTCCTGGTGTTCTAGGTCCAAGGGGAAAAATTTGATAGTTTTTATTTTATTTTTATTGTTTGAGTAATTTCTGCTGCTTGATGTGACTTCAGTAGTCCCTTACTGCCTGTAAGGTAGTGAGACACCAAAGAGGTCCTTGAATGGGGGCTTATTGGGATGGGAGAGGAAGGGGAAGGATGACCCAAAAAGGAAGGTGAAAAGAAATAAAATGTCATGATTCTTTAAAAAATTGAAACATGAGGTAAGTGTTGTAAAGCCATTGACTAGCTGACAACATGAGTGGTCTGTGAAATCTGTCTGAAACAAGATTGACTCTTATCTTCGGTTTATATTATAGATGCTGCAGAATAAAATTTCACCATCCTCTGTCTGTTCAGCTGCCTGTCATATTTGCTCAGTAGAAAATGAAATCTTGGAGGTGGTATGTTTTTGTTTAATGTGCATCTGGCAGAGGAGGAATAATGCAATGAATGCAGAGATAGCACAGGTTATAAAAATAGAATGGTGAAGGCTTCTGAAGGTAAACCATCATAGGTTTGCTGGTTAGATCTGTATTTACATTTCAACATCCCTTTTGTTCACTTTGGTTCTAACTATATCCATTCACCTGAGTCTTTACTGCTGCCCTGTACCAATGCTTTTTTTCTTTTTTCTTCCCCCACTGTAGTGCTTTACAGTCAGCTCGATAATCCTCCTCTGCTGGAGGCCTCTCCTTGGTCTCCCTCTAATCTCAGCTTACTATAGTAACTTTACATTAGTCTTCGGAAAAATTATTTCCTCCTTGTAGAATATTTTAAGACATTTAGCTCTTCAAAAGTATTGGGTCTCCTTGTTACTTGTGGGTCTGGGCTTCATTGTTGCAGGATGGAAATCTGATACTTCTAGTCCTGTGCACAAGGACTCTTTTCCATCCAGCTGTTGGGAATGCTGCTGTTGCTGGGGAGGCTTTGTTTTGCTTCTGGTGTAGCTGTTGGGCACTTAAAATAAGGACTTTTAACCTTGTTTTTATAAAAACAAATAGTCCTCAGACCTTGTGCTTGAGCTATTGGCAGAAGATTTTGGTGTCATCTGTTTTTGTGAAATGATTTATTGTTTGTTCTTTTCTGGGTTTGGGGTGTAGATCAGCTGGCCAGAGGAAGATGAATTAAAACACTCCAGCCACTTTGTAGAGTGATAATAGGATCACAACAGCATGTCCTACATTTCATGCTCATGCTCTTACTCCTATTGATGATAGTGCTGTCTTTTTGAAAACAGATCAGCTACTTATAACAAACAAGTAACTGGTTCAGCCAACATTTGTTCCAATTTTCTGGGAGACAGAAGTGCCCCAGTATACAGGTGCTGGACAGGTTAGCCCGTGTCAAGATGTCATAAGAATACTCCTGTAACCCTAACCTGTGAGAATCAAATTTACCCTGGAACAGCTGCCTCAAGCTTCAAAAAACCTGATTTTTTACTCTAGCTTGTTTCTTGTGCTTTCAGGTGTGCAGCAGCATTAATTGCTTTTGTCTTTGCTAGGAGAGGTCTCCATGTACTTGTGAAGGCTAGTACTGGAACCCATCAGGCTGGTTTCTACCATCAGTAGTTTTCTCAGTGTTAAAAATCTGTAATGAGTACTGTTGAGAGCTAAGTACTCTAATAACTGTAGTGTTTCTTGTAAGTCCATTAGAGGATGTTCAGAAAAAGTTTTCTTACTACAGGAATTTTGAGTTTCAACCAGTTTTGCTTTTTCTTTTTTTTTTTTCTTTAATTAATTGCAGATCAGCTGGAACGTGTGTTCTTGCGTCTCGGACATGCAGAAACAGATGAGCAGTTACAGAACATTATTTCCAAATTCCTACCCCCTGTTCTCCTCAAGCTGTCCAGCACACAGGAAGGAGTTCGCAAAAAGGTAAGGGTTCAGTTTACTGTAAAGATACATTGTCCTGATCAGGGAGAAGTAAATGTCCATGATGTATCATGACTTGCTATGCTTGGATATTCTCTGTTGAAAAAATTACACTTTGAGGAAAAATTATCATTACCGTAATAGAGAATTGGTTCATTACACCTGTTACAGCTTAAACAAAACAGTCAGTGCCTGTGTCAGCATGGTCTTTGCAGATGTATGGAGGCTGTCTGTGTTTCCACTTGAGACCAGGTAGCTCTGAGTTAGCCTGGAACCAAGGCTTGCTGTCACAGCCCTGGAAGCCTAGGCAACTGTCCCTGTTGTTCTTCCACCTGACTTAGGGCACATGTGAAGGAAGCTTGCTTCTGTGCACAAAATACCATGAAGCCGTACTCATTGATGTCATTCCCTTGGCTGGTAACTGGAATAAGAGCAAGAACCAAGTAATTTTGAAGATGGACTGTGATACCTACCTGAAAAAATTCAGTTCCCTGGTACAGAAGGCAGCTTTATCATAGAATTTATTCAGGGACCTTAATATGTACCTGAATGACCACAACTGTTTGGTTTTTGCCTGTAGTCAGGCATAAGGAGCAAGGACCAAGCAGTTTTAGAGGTGGAATTTAATATGTGACTGGGGAATTCAGTTTCCTGCATTAGGTTTTAAGTCTGGCAATAAGAGTGGACTGGAATGTTTTGGAGCAGAAGAGAGATGAAGTGCTGGGGGTTAGTGGTGGAAAATTAACTTTTCATAAGTCCCTCTGTCTTGTAGAAATAGGGTAATGATCATTCAATGCACTGTCACTGCATTTACAACTAGATTTCAGAACCTGCAGGTAACTGTAGCATAGATTTTTCTCAAAGTTCTGTGCAAAACTTGACCCTAAGATTGATTACATGAAAGTGGATATATGGATGTCATGCCGTTCCACTGTGCTGAAAGACAGATACTCCAACTCAGATGGGTTGTTTTCTCAACACTACTTACCATGTGTGCTTGGAGCTGTGAAGAAAGGCATTTAACCAGCTGATGAAATTTCTTAGGGTATTTTTGTATGACTTTTTTCTCTTAAGTTGGAATGTGTTGTCAGTTATTTTGGAGTGTTGGAAGATTCAGGAAAGGGGGAGGACTAGTCTTTTGAAAATTAAATTTTAAGAGGCCTCTTGAAATCACACAGCCTACTTAAGGGTGTGTTGTAATAGTGTAGTTAATAGTTTTTGCGTTAGAGTGAATAATGAAATAAAATGCATTTCTTCTTCCCTTTAGGTGTTTAAACTATTGATTTTCATCTACATCAGATGTTAATAATACAAGCAATTACAACACTTCCATGTACTTCTTGATATTTGTCAAATTCATTGCAGTCATGTAGATTACCCTGAATTCTGCCCTTGCCATATCAGTGAAGCATTTGACTTTTTCCGTATTCTGTTTTCATAATAAATTCAACGTGTAGCAAGAAGGCTCTGTATGTGTTCAATTTTAAAAATTTTATATTTTTCACATAGCAAAATAATTTATCAGTGAGAGGTGAGGGGAAGATTACCATGTTTTATTATAATTGATATCAGTGAACATTTACTATGTAGTGTATAACTCGCAAGTAAATTTCTTCCATGTACATGTTCCCCTTTTTCATTACTTATATTGGAACTCAGCCTTGTCAATCTTCTTGTTCTAATACGTTGTTTAATGTAGTGGGAGAATATGCTTAAAATTCTGCTGCCTTTTCAAATACCTAACTTTCCATTGGTAATTTTGCTTGGTGGATAACTAGGCAAAATTAGCAATGCCTGGTGCTTTTTGTTCAACACCAGCTTAAATCATGTTAAGCAATATAAGCAAAATGAAAACACGTATTTTTTTGACATGAACAGTCAGGGGGTTGGAAACCTGATCTAATAAAGCTAATAAATGAAACAGAATGGAAAGAGAATGGCAAACTTACTGTTAACCCAATGACAAAACTGACCACATGTCTTGTCTTTCTCCCACAGTGATTTTTGTAGTTAAAAACCCATAAACTCACCACCAACAGCAATAAAAATGTGTGCCAATATAGTTAACATGGTTTAAAAACTTACATAATTTTGATTGAATTGGCAGTGTAGCTTTTGATAGTAGAGATATGAGAAAATAAAAACATTGGTGTGTTGTGAGTATACTGTTAAGTGTAGAGCATTACAGTTTAAGGACTTCTTTCACCCAACTTTAGAGGCATGGTTTAGTTCACAAGTACACCAGAACTGTTGACAATGTTCTAATTTTACTTTGACTCCCCAGACTAACTTTGTCCTCAAGCTAGAATAAAAAGGAGAAATGAAATTCCATTTTTTCTTCCTGTTGCCTTCATGTATTCCTTTGTTGGTTTTATTGCAGCCCTTAATTTTATGACTGTTAGGTCACTGTTGCAATGATTAATTTGAACTCATTGCCTTCATATATTTTCAGATCTAAGATGTAGTCTAACTGTGGGGATATGCTTGTAATGCCTATGCCTTCTTAATCCATTTAGGCTGAAGAACTAATCCCTTTTCAGACCACGGTTTGAGAAATGAGTTAAATTTTACTCTAGGATGTCTTCTATGAAATCAATTATTCTAGTGGTGTCACACAAAGAACTAATCCAGGGTAAATTTGCTCTGCTTCCTCAGATGAAGTCCAAGAAGTGTTTTTGCACTGGCAGCACTTGTGCCAGACTGGATACCATTGTCACTTTAAATGTATCCCATGTGAAGACAGCAAAAGCAAAAGAAGTCGAAAGTTGCAGACATTTGCTTGAATCAAATCTGAAGAGTACTACTGATGAGATTCTTAGCTCATTTGTTTGACATTAATGGTTAGAGAAACAGGACGTGAGCTAAACCTCTCACATAACGCCAGTTCCAGCCACGTCTTTTTTTTACCAGCCACCATTGGTAATTTGTACATGTTTCTTGAGTTCTGTCTTAGTATCTCCTACCCTTTCTTAAAGAGATCTGTGCTGACAGGATTTTTCCTCTCAAAAGTATTATGAATTTGTAACTGTTGCAATAAATTTACAGCAGCAAAATTTGGTAGCTATCAGTGTTACTTATTTTATCTCTGGTTTTGATCACTTAGTGGCAGTCAGCTCTGCAGTTTCTCTGGATTATAGCTGGATATTATTTTGTTTGAGACCTGGTCATGGAGTGGATCTAAAGATGGTATCTAAGAGGCTGCTCTTATGCAGCTCAGCGTACTTATGGTTTTGCAGTTTCCATTATGGGCTTCAGTGACAGCAATCTAGATGCTTTTTCAGCATACTATGATCAAGGCAATGATCCCTTGAAAACATAGGACGACTTGGCTTGTTGGCTTGAATTGCTTGAAGTCAGCATGAATCTAGGAGTGGCTCTGACTGGTTTTGCTGGAACTGAACTGACCTCATCTAATGTCACTTCCATTTTTTTGCACCACCTTTTTTGAGAATCTGATAAAGTTTGCAAGCAAGATGCAGATGTTCAATGTGATGTCTCAGAATGGATAATCGTTCCAGAGTAGAAATTGTAGTTTTCCATTACCTGCATCCAGTTATGGTATCTCCTTCAGGAGATTTACAAATGGCACTTTGGTGATGCTAAGAAACTGCCTAATGGGATTGTAGAATCATGTGATAATTCAGCTTGGAAGGGACTTTAGGAGGTCTCCAGACCAATCTCCTATTTAAAATAGTCCATTACAAATTCAGTTCGGGATGAAGGTGAAGATTTTATTGAAATGGGTCTTGAAAAACCTCTGAGGATAAAGACTGTACAAACCCTCTGGGCTCCAACTTCACTGCTTTATGGTCTTCATCATGCACCTCTCTTGTTTCAACACACTCTGGCCCCAGTTTAGCTTGCTGTCTGTCAGAGCCCAGGGTCATTCCCCTTGACCACCTGCATGTTCCCATTGGCATTGCTGCTGGGGCTCTGCCTGCCCAGGCAGGATTGCACATTGCTTCTGCCTGGTGTTCACAGCATTCCTGCTGGTTTCTCCTCTTGTTTGAAGGCTTCCAGTTCTGTAATGTTCCACTCCAAACAGTTCTAATACACTTATTTAGTAACTTTATTATGGGTGGGCATATTTTTTTTTTTTTTTCTGTTTTGTGAATTGGAGTTATTCTGCACATTTCCAAGCCAGGGCCAGTTTTGACAGATAGTAACCAAATTGTGGAGAGAACTGGTCATCTTCAGTAATCATTTCTTTCATGTCTTTCTGTTGATGGATGTTATTGATTGTGGCATGGTTTGGGACTTTCGTGTTTGTCTTAACAGTGATGTGGTTTCAAGATAATACTATAAATGATGGCTGCTGTTTTCTTACAGATTAAATAATTAGTTAGATCTGGCCTAATTTGCTTATACTAAGCCTACCTAATGGACTGAGCTTCATGATTGGACCCCGAAGTAGCGACATTAATGGTGGTTCTTTCAAGTTTTTTTGTTTTTTTTTCTTCTTATCAGGTCATGGAGCTGCTGGTTCATCTGAATAAGCGCATCAAAAGTCGACCAAAAATTCAGCTTCCAGTAGAGACATTGCTAGTTCAATATCAAGATCCTTCTGCAGTGTCATTTGTCACTGTAAGTGTCTGTTTTTCCAAGACTGTTTGCTGCTTTACTTTAGCAAGCAGAATATACTTTAAAGCTTCTATATTTAGCTCTGTCAGTTTTCCTAGCAAGTATGTAATTGTTATGAGGTTGATGTTTTAAGAGCTTTTTTTATATTCAGTTTTATACTCTGGTATGGGTGAAACTTAATTTCATGAAGCATTTTGCTGTTCAAATTACTGACAGTTACTCTTGATATTTTATGATTGCATGAATTGTCATTGCTTGTATTGTAAAGGATCTGCTAACTGGTGGAAGCTGCATTTTGCAAGCAGCTACCAATTTATATCCTGAAGCAGCAGGATCAGAGCTTTACTTAAAACACCTCTCTTGAGGACCTGTATTTTTATGTCGTTTTAGGGTCAGAACCTTAGCTGAGCAAGATGAAGAAAATGCTATAGATGGTGAAACTTTCATAGATTATTTTGTTCAATCTAATTTAAAAAGTGAAAATAGCTTTGAAGTGTTTGAAATTGAAGCTTATGAAACTATGAAGCAGTTTGCCTTTCAGTTTTGATAGGTCTGTTGCAAATCATCATGATGAAACAAAAGTGATTGAATCATAGGGAAACTTTTTACTTTTTGTTTTACTATTTAATCCTGTGTGTAGCATAAATTAAAACTGTAACATCCTAGAAATGTAGGGAGAAATATTTAGACTTTAAACAGCAGTGATATACATAAAATTAATCTTAGATTGTCTTAAGCAAGTGACATTATCTGGAATTCTTTTATCTGAAAACTTTTTAGAAATGACCAAGACTTCTGGAATGCGTATGTTTTGTAGAGCAAAATGAACCATCTTGTTTAAAGATATACTTGACAAACTGTGCATTTGGCTGGACTTGTCCAAAACATCTTTTCATTCATGTATCTCAGCAATGTTTATTGCTTTACATCACAAGGCTTCATAGCATTTTAACTCAAGTGTCATCTACAAAGTAATGTAGTGCACTACAGCACTCCTCTTTGGCACTTCTTTCAACCAGGTCATGGAACACAACTCTTACCTCTGCAGTTCTTGGCTGGATTTAGATGAACAGCATAGCAGTTAGATAATCCAGTATTCAGTATTGCTCTGCTGTGCTGTCTTGTCACTGGATTCTTAACTGCATTTGTAGCTTTTAAATAAGGTGATTTAGAAACATGTTTTAAAGAGAAATTTTGTCTATGCTGCTGACTTCATATTTATTCAATATTGTTTTCTATTTTATTTCAGAAATAAGTAAGAGAGATCATTACATTTGCCTTCTTTTAAAGTGTTTCTTAGTTGCAGCTGCTTTTGGTGAAATTGGCAGTGAAAAAGACAAACCAGAGAGAGTTTTTTTCACTGTTTTTTCTCACCTTTTAAAGCAGAGGCCCAGCAAGACCTGCTCTGAGTAGTTCTTGCTGAGTCTCCACTTTAATGGTTGTCAGTCTGATAAGTCTTAGACTTAGGAAATTGATCTTACAAAATGTATGCAGTTTCCAATACCCATTTATGTAACAGAACATACAAGAAGAGGTTAAGGAACACTTCTGTTGCTGCAATACTGTGTGCTTTTTCTACCCCTTTAGAATTTTACCATAATTTATGTTAAAATGGGATACCCCCGTCTGCCCGTGGAAAAACAATGTGAATTGGCTCCAACCCTTCTCACTGCAATGGAAGGGAAACCTCAACCACAACAAGACAGGTATAACTACTTATTCTTGCAGCAAATTTTGTTGGTGTTGTTTTAGTAAGATGATTTGTATCAGTTTATAAAAGATTTATTTTCCTTAGTGCTGTCTTCATTACTTAGGATGTTCTTGGTATGTACAATTTGGATCAGTAATTCAGTCATTTGGGTGGTACAAAAAATTATAGTCTAATGCTGTAATAATATACAGAATATGCAGCAGCAGACTCCCTATATGATAAGAGGTCTCTGTTATGATGGAAGTGAAATGCCTGTCCATATCCCCCATGCATCTTCATCGAGTTCTGGTTTCCAGCTTAGGGCCAGACATTCGGTAGATACCCTGTGACCAACTGCAGGAGCAGTGCTAGATGTCTCAGAGTGCCACTCTAAATTGAGAGATAGTGTTTCAAGTAAGTAGGAATTTTAGCAAATTTGTAATATGTGAAAAAAAAGACTGTTAGGAACTTCTGTTTACTAAGAGCCTCTAGAAAACCGTTACTAATTGACCTGTTTCTTACCTGCATTGATATGAGTTTCTACTGTGCTGGCATTGGAAAATGTCATTAAAATCATATCTTCCTTCACTCTACATACTGTGATGGTGTAAAAATATTTTTAAATGACATTACTGAAAAGTCTTGCAGTAAAATCTTGCTTCCATTAATGAGATTGGTGTGAAAATACTTAGAGCGTAGTTTTTCTCTATTGGAAAGGCAAGTACATGAGTGAAGAGAGCTTTGAAAAGTCTGGTATTCAACCAGTATATTTGCCAGTATTTCTTAAGGATGAGACAGACCTAGACTGTATTCTGTGGCATAATTATGAAACTGTCAAAACTCTGGACAAAAACAGTGCCTTTATTTCTCCAAGTGTCTGCATGCATGCAGACATATATGTTCCATTTTAAGGACAAATCCTAATTTATCTGCTCCATTACATTTTTAAGTATATCAGGTGGTAAATAGAGGCCACTGGATTGTGAATATGTTTTAACTTTTGTTAATACTTTCTTTTTTGCTATTAAGGACCAGGTTTGTTGTAAAAGGTTTCTCTCTTGTATGTTATAAACAAACAGATGTGGTTTTTTTAAATGGTTGCAGTAAATGTAATTGTTTTTCAGCCTAATGCATCTTCTAATACCAACCCTTTTTCACATGAAATACCCTGCTGAACCACTGAAAGCAGCAGCTTCTCCGTTTAATCTTGCTGAAAAACCAAAGACTGTACAGCTGCTTTTGGACTTTATGTTGGATGTTCTTCTTATGCCTTATGGGTGAGTTGATACCAGTCTTCTCTAGCATTGATATATGAAACACTACAAGCTACACCCTTGAAAACTCATTTAAAGTATGCTATTACTTCCTGGCTTGAATGAAACCAGTGGAAAGATACAAAAGAAGTTGATAATTTTAAGAACTGGATCATCGTCTTCCTTATTTTACAAAACATGTTTTTTCTACTTAATTAGGTGTTACAAAATTCTGTCCTTACCTCTTTTGAGATCAAATTGGAACTGAGACATGTGAGCTATCTGTTAAATAGCCAGTCCTTTCAAATAGAAGCGTGACAAAAATGTGTACTCATCTTTCTGCGGTTGAGTTTTAAGGCTTATTCCTCTGAGGTCATTAATATTAATAAGAATAATTTCTAAAAACTTAAGCTTTCCAGAGTTGAACCTTTGAACAAGATTTATCTTTTGTCTGTCTTCTGGTGAAAAATGTTCAAACTCCTATAGTGTTGTCTTAGTGTGAACCTGTTTTTGAAAGCAAGAAGAATGTACAGACCAACTTGAATTTACTGATCATTGCTTGTTAAGAACCTTCTAGTGTCTAAAATCAATACTTTCTCAAAATGTTTTTTCCACTGTTTTGTTTAGTGTCTTTATATTGCTAGGGGAGCTTTTGCTTTGAAAGAAAAAAGAAATAATTTTGATGGTAGACCATATTTCTATATTTTTCTGGCAATAAAAGTCTCATAGGATTGGTGCCAGTAGGATTTTTTTGAGCTCATAACTCTTGCTCACCTGAATGGATTAACCTAAATGAATGAATTTAAAATAGTGGGCATATGGTCTTTCTCCATGTAGATTTGTTGGAGGCCATGCTCCCAAATTAGGGGTCCACTTCTCTTTGTTTTGAATATACAGAATCTTGCAGCTTATAGTTTCAAATGCCTGTTCTTCTGTTCATGATTCACACTCTTCAGTTGGTCCAGATTAATTGCTCTTAGCTTCATCCGTGGCTGTAGCTTCAACAGATGAAGTCCTTGGGCTTTCCAGTAAGGCTTCACTCTCTTTCATGCTTTAATATTCTGGCCAAGCATGAGTTTTTAAAGCACAGAATCATTTCATTTGGAAGAGACTTCTGAGAAAACACTCAGACTGATAGTCTCAAACTGAGAGACACTGAAAGTAGGAGCTTAAGGTTTTAATTTTCTTTCCAGAAGGTGTAGAGAGTGTCTTGAGCTAGCCTGTGGCTCTGGATGTCTGTCTCTTAAAAGTCTTGCTCCCTGGGGTGAGGCTGTTTGCAGTTGTTTATAGCTAATTTATGCTTGCTAGAACTTGGTTTGTGATTGCCCAGTTGTGAATTAGCTTTAGCAGTTTGCTGCAGTAAAGCAACCAGAAAGCTTAACTGTAGGGTTTAAAGCTCATAATAAAGTATTTAAAGTTTTAACTAATGAGACTTGGAATGAATCCTTATTATTGAGATTGTTTACCTCTTTTTGTTGCCTGTGTGCCGAATGTAAAATGGGAGGCTGGCTGGGGCAAAATAATTCTTGTTGGTCTCTGCACTGCAATTTTGAAACCATCTAGCCAGCTTCCAAGGGTACATGGAGAAGTGGGGTGGCTTTTAGGAAAGCATGGAGGTAAGCACAGGGCAGCTAGACTTAGGTCTTAGAAAAGAACAGTCTCTGTAAATCTTTTGCTTTCCTTCCCTGCCCAGCACTAAAACTGCCATTTTCCAAGACAGTATCTCACTTATTTATTTTTTTATATCAGGATTTGTTTCCTAACACTTATATTACATATGCTTCATTGCTTCCCTTGTTAGGTTTGTGTTTTTTATAGAAATCATACAAATATTATTAGAGCTTTTGGCATGAGTTTCTTGAATGTAGTACTGCATGAGTATTTACTTCTGATACAAAAGGGATAATTTTTTCTGGTCTGTAAGCTAAGAACTCTTTCTGGAAATGCCAGTGGACTCTTCCCTTTTCTAACTGAAGTTTGTTTTCATTTACAGTGACATTGTTATGGCTTTTGCAGAGTATGTTGGGATAATTGGTAGCAGAGCCTCAAATTCTGTCTTATGTTAGAGTCATGGGATTAATTGAAAAAAAATAATCAAGTTGGACAAGTTTTGTGTCTTTCTCAATTCCAGAATCTAATTCAGCTATTAATGTGGATTGGAAAAGGCTCTAATATATCTTTCCCTGCCTGCTTAGGTTTGTATTGAATGAATCTCAAAGTCGACAAAACATGCCCTTGGCCCAGGGGTCTTCATCAAGTAGCGTGGGAGCTCCTGGAATCCCTCAGCCACCTCCAGGAATGAGCTTTTATGCAGCCAAAAGGGTAATTGGAGATAGTCCATGGACGCCAGAGCTGCTGGAACAGGTATTTAGGGGCTGGTCCTTGGTGAGCTGTGGGTGGTAAGGGGGATGGTTGTGGATGGAGAGGAATGGAAAGCCAGAGGGAACATATGTGACTGATTCTGACCAGGTCTTTAGTTGCCCTGAGGGAATTAAATAAGGGATTTTGCATGATGCCTTAAGAAATTTTTACAGTGGTAGAGTGGAGAGGAAGGTGATTAAGAAGCAGCCATGACTGCAGCCTACTCTTTTTACTCCCAAAGGTTGCAACAGTGTCTTCTGTTTCGGAAGCATTCCTTTTTAGCAGTGGTGTAACAGTATCCCATAATGGTAATGCTGGTACTTCGCTGCAGATGACTTTGGCAGGAGGCAAGCTAAGAGATGGAGAGCATGTGAAGTTTTCCTTAAGCAAGCTGAAGCCATGACAGCTGAGCTCCTACAGTTACTGTAACATCCGCTTTCATGTCAGTAACACTGTCTTTTCATGGTGTTGAGCAGTGTAAGCTGGGGATAGTGAAGTTCATTGAAGCCGAGCAAGTGCCCGAACTTGAAGCTGTTATACATCTGGTTGTAGCCTCCAGTGATACAAGACACAGTGTTGCCACTGCAGCAGACCTTGAACTGAAGAGCAAGCAAAGGTAAGATCTGGATGGTTGGAAAAGATAGCGTGTTCCTGAAGCAGCTAGCTGCAATGAATGTAGTGCTCCAGAGAGGCTATGCTCAAGGGGAGGAAGACTGAAGTCCCCTGTATGTCTGTGAAGCTGTCATGTATTCCCACTGGGCTTGGAACGGTGTGGTTTGTCATCTTGCAGCTGGAAATGTCACTTAGCTCCAGAGATGATAGCTTTAGCTATGTGGGTTTGGTCATTTTTTGGTATAACTTTTTAGCCATTTTCTTACCAAATTGTAAAGAATAACAGTGGTTTCCACATTGCCCTCTGTGGATTATCAATTGTCAATAAAGCTTCAGTAAATGATTCCCAGAAAAGTATACTTCCATTTAATTTATTAGGAGAGTAAAGAGTCTAATTGTGAAATGGATCATAATCTAGAAAGTTTAGCAAACATTGCTGTCATTTTTACTGAAACTTTTGCTCACCTGCCGTTCACTCTTCATCATCTAAAGACAATGCTTCTTTACTCATCAATGCGTCTTTAACTCATCAAGAGGTTACAATAATGGCCGTTGATACTGTTTGCTGAAACATTGACGGTGAGAGTTTTGCAGACTCCTGTAGGAGGTTGAAGCAAGACGAGCCCATCTTTGAAATGTGTAGGTGGGTTCTGTAGGACTATTTAACACAGAGTCAAATTTGTAATGTGAAACCTTCTGCAACTGAGCTACCTTCTGTTCATGTACCTCAGTCATCATAGGGGAGATGATTCTATTAAATGATGAAGCCTGATTAAGGAAGCTGGCTTCTCCTTTGCTGTTTGTCTCATCTTTCCTTTTGAGTTGGTATTCTTTGCCCAGAGAAAAAAGTAGCTGCGTGGACAATATGTAATGTTGAATGTCTTTAATGAGAAATAAATTCTAGTTCACAGATTACCATTTGATATTCAATTGGTGGATTACTGTGGTCTGTATGTCTTATTTCAGTGGGAGAGAAGGGAAACATGTAAGTTTCTAACAAATTACTGTATATCATGTTGTCAGAAATGGTTGACATGTAATTATTTCACATTCTTTTTGAGTATATACGATGTGGATGTCGGAAAAGTGGTTGGAAGTCAAACTGAGGAGTTCTATGTAAATTTTGGGAATAATATGAATATGACGCAAAATGCTGTATTTTAAGAAGTAGTCAAAGGTCAGAATCATAACATGTTGGTGTTCAATGTGGTTTTTTCCTTCAGTTTAATTGACTGGAACAATCCTGCTATCATCAGCAAAATGTATAAAGTGTATCTTGGGGATATACCACTGAAAACCAAGGAGGTAAGATTTGCCTTTAGAGTTGTCTATCTTCTTAATTGCTGAAGAAGTAATTTTAGTTGTCTTATTTTATTTTAAAAAATATGTCTGTATTTCTTAAATCTATAATTTCCTTTGATATCTGCTTTTATGGAATATTTATGCTATTTGAATAATTTTTTTTCTCCATGCCAATGTGTTGTGATTTGCAGCAGAAAATAATTTACTGGTGTCCAAAGATGCACTGTTTCATCTCTGTTTCTGACAGGGATCTGTTCTGAAACCAGAAATGAAACGAGAGTCAGTCAGCACCCGTGTTAAATTAAAGATAGTTCCTCATCTTCTACGATCCCGGCAAGCTGCAGAAATGTTCCCAGCTAACATTCAGGTGATTCTTATTTTCCAAAGCTACACTTCCTAATCAGTTTGATGATACAGTTCATCTAGTACTTAGAGGCAGGAAGCATTGTTACTGCTGACAGTGTTTAAAGAAGAGGGGGAATGAAATCTTTGAAAGTTAAGCCAGACACTCTCTAATCTGCTCTTTCTTTTTGGTCAGGTGGTATATGATGGACTCTTCGGTGCAAACACAAATGCAAAACTGAGAAGTCTGTCTTTGCAGTTTGTGCATCATATTTGTATAATGTAAGTAGTTCAGAGAGCACAGTGTTTTTTAGCTATTTGCCTAGAAGCCGTTCTGCTTAATAAAGATATAACTGAACTAATGAGTTTTAAAACTCAGAGGAAGTAGGGGTTTTTTTTACTTGAAAAACAAAAGCTCAGTGTGTCTGTGCTTAACACAATAAGCTGTAATTTCTCATCTTAACACAGTCAAGAGAAGTGATACTAGAGAAGATCCTTCTCAGGGTTTCAAAAGATAATATTTTGTTGGTCTCTCTAATTGCAGTTGTCCAGAGAGTAAAATAAAGCCCTTAGGTCCAATGCTTTTAAATGGACTTACAAAGCTGATCAATGAATACAAAGAGGTAAGATGAAAAATTCTTTACTATAATTCTTCCTGGGAATAAAAGCAAAATATAAATAAATTTATGACGGAAACTAATGCATCTTTTTTTTTTTTTTGTTTGCTTGAGAGGCTGCTAGAGGATACCTTCTAAGAATTTTTGTTGGAAGAGAAGCAAATATTTTAAAATATATGTAGGAAAACTCTTCTGTTTATTTAACACCTATAGATACGTGCTTGGGCACCAATTGCAAAACCTCAGGAAACAATAGTGCTAATAAGATAGAAGTTGAAGTAGTATCTAGCTGTTCTTACTCTGGAGCACATGAGGATCTCAACGTAGAACGTTTATCCCATTTTGTTAAGCATCTGTACAGGCCTGCTTGTTATACATTCCATCCTATCTATCCAGGGATGGTATTACTATGGAAGGCTGTTACCAAAGAGAATTGCATATGCCAGTCTGGCCTGACGAGGTGTTTCCAGTGCCATTTCAGAAGTCAAACCCCATGATACTCCTCACATGTACCTTAGAAAGGGCAGATGTTGCAGGTCACCTCTTCTGCAGCTTTGAAGTTTTTGCTGCTTCATTTGTACTTTGAATGTGACCTTCTGGCCTTGAATGCATGGGACACCCTGCCATTGGAAAGGGAATGAAAAAGGATAAAGCAAGTCCCTGTGTATAAATGTTCTGTACTGGTCATCCACAGGATGCATTGTGCAAACAGCTTCCTTTGTTTACAGTTGCTGTTCAGAGCTAGTGGAAGGTTTCTGTCCCTCTGCTACTGTTTCATGTACTCACTGAATCTCCTTATTTGTTTCTTTTGAACTAAAATGTGGTTAGCTGAGACCAGAAGAGAGATTTACATTTTGCCACAATTTGCGATTTCTCTGTTTCTTAGACAAAAGTGTGCTCCCTCTGTTTCTATATAATGTTTTTACTCTTGGCTAGAAATAATTTATATTTTAGAATTCTTTTTCCATGAAAGCCTCCTTGAGCAATTTAAAGACAGAATTTAAAGTAAATGTTTATTTATAAAATGTATACCTGTAGTTATTTCTGGTTTTGCTAAATTCTGTTTATTGTTCTATTATTCAAGGATTCAAAACTGCTCTCAATGGCATATTCAGCAGTTGGAAAGCTCTCCAGGTAACTGAAGCATCATTTAAGCAATGGGACGTTGAATAACTTTTCCAGAGTACTTAGTTAATTTATCAGCAGCAAGCATTATGCCGCCTGCCAATTTTACAGTTGAGTGCACGGTGCAGAGAAAAGCCTTCTTGTGACAACTCCAGAGATGTAAAAAGAAATATGTTTTTGGCTGATGGCTTCTCTAGCAATGATTAATGGCAGCTCATGAATTATGCACAGAACTTAAAAAATGATTCTGCATTCTGGATTGCCAGAAATACAAATGTAAGGAATGTTCGGCAAAGACCAGAGAGCATGAAGCTAGGCAAGTGATATGTTCAGTCATATGCTGGTGATCTAAGTGGTTGTCCATAAAATGTCTCACTTTACAGACTGTGTTAAGGGAGGGAGAATGTGCTGCTTTATGGTGGGTATGGCTAAGATAGAGCAAACTTTCTGTACTGGCTCTAATTGTTTGACACTTAAAATTTGGAATGAGGGGAAGAGCAATGAAATGTGAAGCATTTCAATTAAAAAATCACAAAAGCTTCATGGATTAAAATATCTTGTTTCAGCCGAATGCCTCAGCTCTTTACCAAGGATATAGCGCTGGTACAGCAGTTTTTTGAAGCCTTATGCAAGGTAGGTGCTGATGGGTTTTGGAAAATCATTATTGTTTTCTTCTGATTCTGCTCAGTTCTTGACACTACACACTGAAAAGTGAAAACTCTTGTTTTTTACTTTAGGAAGATGCTGATACTAGGCTTGCTATTCAAGAGGCATTGTCTATGATGGTTGGAGCATATAGTAACTTGGAAGGAGCCCAGCGTACCCTGATGGAAGCTCTTGTAGCATCTTATTTAATAAAGGTATTTTCAGCGAAGTAAAAATCACCTTGAAGAAAGAGCAATTAATTGTCTTCCTATTTCCTGACACTTCCTGTTAGATACTTCTGGAGCAGATCTTCCTTTCTTACTGAACGTATTTGCCTATCTCTGCGAAGGCAGGGTGTGTATGCTCAGATAAAATATTTTTAACGTGGCTTGGTGACAACAAGGAGGGTAGCACTCCAGTTCTATTTATGTTCTGTTTAGCAAAAAACAAATCCATTGCTATCGCATTGTGTGTTTCTTATAGTCTTCTCCTTACAAAACTTCAAGAAGTAAATGCTTCAAGGACAATCCTCTGAAACGCTTTGGGACATGGCGAGTTTGGTGGAAAGGATCATTCACTGCTAAATGGGGTTTCAGCAGGCTGTGTGATATCTGACATAAGGCACCTGTGAACCTCTCCAGGAGCTCAACCTTGAGACACTGGTCTAGACTTAACCAGACTTGACTTACTCATACTTTGAGCACCTTGTTTGTGTTCAGAATACACCAGAAGTCTGGATTTTCGGAAGGAATGAGTTTTACATGCTTTGTGTTTGCATGGGTACTCAGGCTGACTGTGGAGGTGTATGTATTTCTAGTGTAAGAGATAATTTTCATGCTGGTAACTCCTTTGCTCAGGGGATCTAAGTCTCCAGGCAGTACCTTTTTGAGGCTGTCTGTACCTTACAGACAGAATGACCACCCTAAGCTGATGTTTCTTTCCCATCTCTGGCTATGCTGCTCTTAAGCATAGCTCTGCTTTCTGTGGAGAGATGATATATGTCAGTTTCATTTTAAAACTGCCTGGGTGGAGCAGTTCAGTTTTTCAAGAATGATTCCCCAAAGTATGTATGTTTAATTAAACATTTAATTCTCCACTTCTGTATATGTGAGAAGTTTGCTTTTCTTTGCACTGTCTACTGCCATATGAAGTATAAGCACAAGTAATGTCTCAAAATGTCTAAACTTTTTGAATCATGTTGGTACCAGAGGTAAAACAAATGACTGATGATGTACAAGTGGTGAAAGTCATTACTGCTGTCATTTAAAACTCAACCATATGTTTGTGTCTTTTTCCTTTAAGCCTGAAGTTCAAGTACGTCAAGTGGCCGTAAAATTTGCTAGCACAGTGTTCCCTCCAGATCATATCCCTTCCAGATACTTACTCCTGTTAGCTGCAGGAGATCCGTAAGTTGCTTTCCTTTATAAATAATTTTCTCATATATATATATGTACGTGTGTCTATATATGCATATGCAAACACACATATATATACATTCTATATATTTGGATTAAATACGAATACATGTATCTGTGTGTGTGTACATAGATAACACATAACACATAAATATCTCAAAGAAGATTAAATATGGTAATATGGAAATCAAACTTCACATTCTCAACGTTCCTATGGAAAACTGTTGCTGTACCCAGTGACAGTCTTTAGGTTGTTTTTCTTGTTTCAGATGAACTGCAATCACTAAAGCACTTCATATTAATGATCAATTGCAGTTGGAAAATTAAAAATGCATAACTGCATTCTAGATACCTTTACAGTGTCTAGAAATTGTTTTTTCCTGGCAAATTCTATCAGTTATTTTTAGCAGGTATTGGAAAAGAGTTGAGCATGCAGTTTTGCGTGTTGCCACTCTCTGCTGAGGAGTAGGTGACTTGTTAAATTACAGTAATAATTTCATTTGCAGTTTTCTGTCACTGCAACGTAGGTGGTGGGAGTTTTTTTCAGCTTACTTTAATTACTAAATTTTTGGTGGGAGTAGCTATTGTGTAACTAAGGAAAGCTAAACAGATGAGTTGCAACAACCAACTCTGTTATTGCAGTGTCTGCACTGTTTCAGGAGTAGTTATCTATTGTTAAGTAAATAATGATAAATCTGCTAGGTAGCAGCTGAAGCTTGACTATAGGAAGTGATAGGGAGAAGTAGCAAATAGGAAAACAAGGATGTGGGAACCGGGAACTGATGGTGAACACTAGAAGGATGTGAGACGAACAGAAGTGAGCTCATCCAGACAGTTTTGCAAAGAGTACTCAGTAGTATCCCTTTTTCTTTCCTGTCTCTAAAATAAATTATTATTAAAAGTTGTAGTGTTTTTCCTCCCTTTCTTTCAAACCCCCCCCATCTAATTTAAAAACTGTTCTCTCTTCCCCAGCTTTCCAACATACGTTATTGCTTATTAAAAGTTGTTTGTTCTGTGAAAATAATGTCTGTTTCTCATCTTTTCTTCTGAAAGGCGGGAGGAGGTACATGGAGAAGCCCAGCGGGTATTGAGAACATTTTCTGGAAAAAATGAAAAGGAGAGTTCCGGGAAGCAGATGCCTTCCTTCCCTGAGATGGTCTATTACATTCAAGACAAGGTACAATGCTTCTGTCACAGTAAATGACAAATAGATGCATGATGCTCAGGCATGGGATAAGTGTGTTCTTGCCTTCCATGTGTCTGTTTCCTAGAGCTCCCCCAAGGAATAAAGTTAGTGAAAATCAAAGTAAAGACCACACATAGTATTTCATTGTCAAGATTACCACTTGTCATCACTTCATGCTGGCAGCAATTGCAAGAGATCCAAGTTTTATATAGTGAGGCATATCTTTTAAAAAGATGAATAAAAGATAAATCTTTTTAAAAGGGTATGTTTAGCTTTCTTGAAATTTGTGCAGATGATATGTGAAATGAGGGATCCAGTTTTCAAGGCTTATAATCTGGTGTGTTTCACAAACACAGTTCCTGAAGGTGCAAGAAGGCTACCTTTTGTTTGACCCAGTGAACAATAATGTAGATAAACAAAAAAAAAATCCTAGGCTAGGAAAGGAGATACTAGGACAAATGAAGATGCTTGATATGTTGACTTAAAGAATTAATTTTTCATCTTTATTGCAATTTGTGGAATAATGGCTGCGTAAATGGCCTTTCATGAGTTTAGTGGAATGATGCACATAAAATTGTGTCAGTTTACTTGCAAATGTTTGTGCTGAGAGCTCATCTGGAGAAGTGCTAAAATATTGTCTGTGTTACACACTTCTATGTATAGTATCTCTACTAGGTTTACAAGCAGTGAAGGAGATGTGGGGAGTCACTGACAATATTTATTCCTGTGATAGCCTACTTTTAAAAAAATGTCAGAAGTATGTAATGTTGAAGCACATGTGATTTTTCAAGAGATCTGTGATAGCAGAACTCTTACACCTGAGAGATTTCTTCTGAAGTGTTTTTTCTGGTGATGTACTCTACTAGTGCTCCGAAGTATTTGAAGTTCTATGAGAAAACTTGCTTTTTGTCCAGAATGCTGATAATTTAAGTAGATATAAAAAAATTGAGAAACCAAGATTGAGTTTTAGATAACACTCTTAAATTCTGTCCCTTTGAAGTTAGTTTTAATTTTTTTTAACATTTGTAATGTGACTGAATAATTATGGATCAGTGTAGTTTAATCACTACTGATAAAAGCAAGAGTCCCTCAATCATGGGGGAATTAAAATTTTTTCAAGCACTTTTCTGATCTTTATGTGTCCTGAGGGTGTATTTAAAAATCCTAGGGGTATAATTATTTGTTTAGTTATCTCAAAGTGTGATTTTTCACTGTCAATAATGTGTGACTTTTGGAGATGCTTGAGAAGTCTGTATGCATTGCTTGGCACGGTTGGCTGAGATGAAAAAGGACTGCATGATTTAGCATGATCCTTTTCTCCTTCTGTAAGAAAAATACATGTGAAAGAGTAGGACCCAATCTGCTAGGTATGGGTGGGAAACCATTCCTCAAGAGAGTCACTGTCTGTTCACTAGATCAGGTTTTCTTTAATAAATCTCTGTCATTGAAATAAACATTGCAAAAGATCACAGTGTGGTAAGGGGAATGTGGATCTGTTGTCTTCTGCAATTGTCTTGTGCGTTTACTCAAGTATAAGGCTGCCTGACTAAATCAAGACCTACCACTGATGTGCATGTTGCCTGTTTAATATATACATACTGCTTTTCTGCAACATTTGCAGTGGGTGTCACTTAAAACCTCCTGTTTGAATGTTTTTCGGCTGGCATATTCCTGTTTGTCAACGCTAACATTTACATGTTAGGAAAGAAGTTGCTTGCTGCTGCAGCCTTCCACATAACAGGTAGAGAGGTTCCCTCTGAGTCTTTCTCAGTCGGAGAGTCTCCCTGGACTTGTCTGGCACAGCACAGGCACCCACGTCCCAGTACTGGGGAAGCCAGGCTGCTTTGCAGCCTCTCCAGGCAGAGCTGCCATGTTAAAGCTTTCTGGCTGCCTGTAAGGGGGGAGGCTCAGAGTTTGGAAGTTTATGAGGTACTTTTAAAATCTAAAATGCTTCTTTGTTTCCTGAAAGGAAGAAAGAATGTTGTACTCCTTCAGCCTCCCATGCTATTCCCTCTCATGCATTCAGAATTTCCGCTTTCTGAATTGGTGTAAAGTAGATCGACCTGACTATTACCAAGTGGACTGTGCTCTTTTTATTACAGAGCTGTTGCACATTTTCAGTTGCTAAGTGAAGGATTAACACAGTCACATCAGCAGAATTTCACTGAGCTTTCCAACATTTCTGCTATTATGGGTCTGAATGTTCTACTCTTAATATATTCTGTTGTTTAGGCCATGCACCGAATGAAAACTCCTGCTAAATATATGACTGGAACTGCAGCATTGCCTTTTAATCCTGCCACATTTGGAGAGGTAATTGTCTAGTTTTATTTCCTCAGATGTATTCCACTATTTATCTAGAGGACAGCATAAGAAGTTAACAGGTACCATAAGTCACCCTACATTCTAAAATTCTTTGAAACAGATGTTGGGATTAACTCTCTGTCCTTTGTCTTTAAACGGCAGTCTGAACAAGATTTTCCTGGGGGTTTGGGAGGAATGTTCATAAGGTACTGTCTTCTGCAGTATCTCTAGTGGAGTAGCATTTAGATATCAGATAGGCAGTCCTGTGCAGAGGTCTCTTTATGCTCCCTGGGGCTCTTTTCCTAACACAATCCCAGGCTTTGGAGTTCTGTAGACACAAACTGAGATGGGAAATGAGATCTGTATTCGCAATGTGTCAGGTTGTATTTGTACACGTGCCAAATCAGTATAGGGTACAGGCTGAACTCCCTGCAAGGAGTTGCATCAGCTGGTGTATACCAAAAGTATGCATGTGATTTAATCTTTAGAGAGTGATGTAGGGTTGTCAGGCCTATTGCAGAAAGTGGTCCTGAGGTTTGTTACACTTTATATTTGTTCCTTTTACTATACTCAATCTACTGTCTATATTTGATAAAAGATTATTCCATTTTGGTTACATTTAATACAGCATATTCTCTGCTCTTTTATCTCCTGCATAGTTTTTCAAGTGCTTATGCATTCAGGATCCTGTGTTTTTATCTTCTCTACTTAGATAGTTCTCTATCTGCGGATGTGTCTTGCTCACAGTGCTGGTGTAGTGCCAACCTCACAGAGCTTGGCAGATATGCAAGATCATGCTCCAGCCATTGGACGTTACATAAGAAACCTCGTGTCTGGCAACCACATATCTTTCTCTTCTTCCTCCTCCTCTTCAAAAAGTGCTGAAACGAACCCTGTACATATATATATTGGCCTTCTTCAGCAGCTCTTAGCTGGTGTTGGAGGTAAGAAGCTGTGTGCTACAGTATTCTGAAGAAAACAATGTCTTTTCTTACTAGAAATTAGTTGTCTTGTGTTTTGAACTTGCCTTCAGCCATCACAGAGTTGAAACACAGACTATATACTATTTAATTTAAACTTGTTTTCTTCTGTGCTGTTTTGTAGGTGAGAGAAAGCATGGCTGTAAAATTGCAGCATCAGTTGACATAATAGTGTAAAATTGTGAAGCCATTGTATATAACAGCTTCCTCACCAGTGAATGCTTTGTCTTCCTCACTCTGATAATAGCCTATCTGCCACAAGTGTAGTCTAAAACTTTTGAATGCAGTTTGAGTGAATTGCTACTAGAATGTTTGCTTTTATTAGTTTCCATAATATGTCTGAGAAATATTACACCCTATTAGTCTGTATTGTTATTACTAGTGAATTACAAATAAATGCCTGAAATGCCTAATACTTCACCTGTTTTTAGCACTGAACGTTACATTGTTGTAAATACTGGAGTTGTTTAATAACGTGGTTCTTTAATTATTGTTTAGGTTTGCCAGTCATGTATTGTCTTCTAGAAGTTGTTTCAGTGTATCCAGAAAAACTGGCCGCCAGATTTGTCGACAAGATGGATTGGATTAAGGTATTGCGATAACTCCTTTTTTTGAATGTTTTCCTGGGGGGTGGATGGAATTTGACATTAGCAAAATCTGGCACATTTCTCATGGTGAAACAGAGAATTATTTCCAAATATGCACTTGATTTGAAATCTGGTATTTCTATTCACAGTCAACACCTCATGAAATGTTGTATGTGCCAGGATGGGGAAAATAATTATTTGGTTCTTGAATATTACTGGTTTTGTTCATTCGCTTACATGTTCTAGGTAGTCTGTCATCTATCCTGTTGGTATAGTCATCCATTTTTTTCCCTCAAGAAGAAAATCGAAGACAAAATTCTGTGCATTTTTGATAGTGTCAATGTTTCAGTGGGAAGATGTGAATGACTTCTTACAAAATGTGATTAATTACATCCCTAGTTGTTTTAGAGACCTTTCTATGGAGATTTTTTTTTCTGTTTACTAGCCCCAGACAAAAAAAAACCCCATACATTGGAGTTTGCTTGGGAGTAAGCCAAGGAGAATTCTGCTTTCCCTAGATTCTTTTCCCAGGCAACCCTGTTTTTTCATGATTTGCCTCAATCTAAGATTTTTGATGGTCTTACAGGTTGCCATTGCTTTCACTAGGACAATCTGGCAGAAACAAATACTTAGTCAAGGTTAAAAAACATTAGAATGTGTTCTAATAGTTTCTCCTGGTGATATCTGAGCTGCATTGCACTGTATGCAGGTCATCACTTCCCATTTACTTGCAGATATGAACCGCACAGGGGAATACTTAAAAACATGCCCCTTTTCAGTATTCCTCATCATTTGTAGAAAACTCTTCCTTGTCCTTGGCCTAGTGGCCATTCGCAGAATTAAACTTCTAGGAGTAGTTGTTGATAGTTCCGAGTTTCAGAAATAGTGTTGTAAATCATATTTCATGTGTTCTTGCCTTTCCAAGTGAAACGAACAGGTTGAGGGGTTTGTTAAAAGTCAGATATGTGATCTGATGCTAGGTTGAAGTTAACATTACATTTAATGACCCTGACAGATTATTTCTTGTTTGTTTGCGTGGCTCATTTTGGTTTCTTTGTGGTAGCCCAAGGCATTCAAATATTTGGGTATGAATTTTTCATGGGAGTGTGTTGCATTATACATCAAATTGCTGGTAAAGGTAAGATTATGTCATAACAAATTACCTGAAGCTTCCGAAATTAAAATTTTAATAACTTATTTAGACAATACAAGATCACAGGTACTAATTGGGTAATTTTGCTTTGAGAATTGCTGTTTCCTGGACTCTTCTTTTTTGTCATGGTTGGATTTGAATAGTTAACTCTCTTGAGGGTTTTTTTTTCCCCTTTGATTAATAAGAAGGGTATAGAAGCCTCCAGCAGCTCAGGGAAAGTAACACAGTATGAATGCAAAACCTGGAAGCTCTTAGCTAGGGACAAAATTCGGCCAAGAATTTCATCTGCGTGTTTTGACACAGAACTGGTGGGTGGCCGTCTTGTGGCTAGTGGTCTTCTTTCTCCAAAACGCTCAGTATGTAATGAATGCTTTGTTGAATTGAGGGCTTTGTTTCTTATTAAATGATAATGCTGCTGGTTTAAAGAGTGCTTTCTGAACTAATAACTATTTATGTATCTCCATGACAATTATCTTTGTATATTGAAGCTCTTTATGAATAGACTGGGTAAGAAGCTGCTTCCATATTTCATGGTTTGTGGGTTTTTTTTTTAACTTCCACAGAACCTGATGAACACTAACAAAGAGGAAATGCGTGAGCTTGCAGCCCTGTTTTATTCTGTAGTGCTGTCTACCATGTCTGGAGATGAGCTTAGGGCATCCTTGGAACAGCTGATCAAGATGACGAAAGACAGCCATGTAATTATCTTCCTTGTCTGATTCTTGATTTTTCTCATGTCATGTAACTGATAGGATATTTGAATCTGTCCCTGTGTCCAGGATGTATTAACCTTAATCTGGGTGTAAAATAAACTAGCTGACTTCCAGCTGGATTGCGAAGGGATTTTTTTTGTAGCTGAGTGTAACAGATCTTTAAATAAATTAATCCCTGAAGCTGTTTAGGTCAGTAGGAGGATTTTACGGAGGCCCATCCCAAGCAAAGCACCATCACATATTTAACCACTTTTAGCCAGCTAAATAGCCACATCTCGTGGAGTGGTAATAGATCGCACTACCTACCTCAAACTGTTTACCTGTTCCTTATTCCTGAGCGCCCACAGAATCAAGAAAGTTTTTAGCTTGTTAAAATGTTTAACTAGTTTCCTCCTGAGCCATGGTTGCCTCCTGGGTCCTCACCACCTCAGGATCTTGTGCTGTGTTAGGGCTGTGCCTTCTTTCCTCTTTCCCCACATGGACTGCTCAGCAGCCCTCCACAACTGTGTCTTTACATGCCAAATTTGCCTGCCTTCGCTTCTCCAGCAGCTCTTTTCGCCTCTCCTTATCCGTATTTGTCCATTTTGCCATTGCAAGCATGGAAAAGAAGTCCTGAAAACAAATTGGTCTGATTTCTGAACTGGTGTATCCTGAATCCTGTGAGGGAGGGAAAGGAGTAGCATGTCTAGGTTCTGTTTCCCCAAAGTGGTTTTGTATCAGTCTCTCTAAAGGGCTTAAAGGGCCACCATTTTACATTGCAGGTAACAGGCTGACAAGAAGTGCTGATTGCTTTATGTTATAGTTAACAAACTTGATTTATTTTGAATCTGTGAAAGCTCTGCCTGTGAGCCAAAGCCATGTCATTGCTCAGTTTCGTGTAGGGCATAGTTCCTGCAGTCATGAAGCCAGTATAGATGAGTCCCAATCCTCCACTGCTGCTTTCAGCCCCAGTCACCCCTGTGAACTGTGAAAGGAAAAAATGCAGGGTGTTCCCATGCCTTTGTGGGTCTGAGCCAGGTAGAGCTCTGACTCGCTGCTACTGTACAAAACCACTTGAATTTATACAGCTAGGGGAGTTGGTGATCTTAGTGTCTCAGTAAGGACTGCAGTGTAAATGGATAACTAAAGTGGAGATGAGAGAAGGATCCGTCTTCTGCTGACTTTGCTGCAGTGAGACCATATCAAGACCACACCAAGCCAGGTGGCCAGGCTAGGTTGAGGATTCCATTCTGGCAGTACAATTGTGCCGGTGCAACATATGTAATGTTAAAATAAAAAACAAGAGGTATGAACCTAATCCAGGCTTAAGCCACTGTGCCTTCCCTTTGTTGTTGTTGTTATTTTTCTGTTAGGTAGCATTTGAGTCTCACAGCCTTATTTCTGCACAAAATCCTTTTGTTAGAATTCACTTGTAGGAATAAACATGATCATTAAATAGTTTCAGCACCAAAACAGCATTGGAGAAATAGGTGTTCTTGGCATTTAATTGTATTAATTAGGTTCGCAATTTGTGGCATACCAAACTGTTGAGGCATTGCCTTCAGCATAGGCCAGGTGTGTTCTCATTCTTAGCCATTCAGATGTAGAGCGATTACCCTCTACTGCTTTTTACCAAAGAGAACATTTTGTCCCTTTAGTCTGAATATGTCTGGTTTTTAAGTAGAGACAATGTAGTTTGGGGTTTTTTAAAGTCTAGCTACCAAAGGCTAGCTTTAGGAATGTGAGTGCTGTTCCTATTCTGTCCTCCTAGATCTCTTTTAAGTTTTGTTAATTAATCTTAAAGAACTCTGTTCATCAGAGAGCACTAACAATATCAAACTCTTAGTGTTGTTTCATTATGTGTTAGAGCTCTGCATTTTTCAGGGTGCCTTCTGATCTGGCTTGTCCATTGTGTTTTTAAATCAGTGCTTTGTGTACAGTGTTACTTACTTTGAAAATGAGATTTTTTTGCCCTGTTGGTGTTGTCCGTAGAGTCCGGAGGTCCAACATGGATCCTTGCTGGCTTTGGGATTTACAGTAGGAAGGTACTTGGCCAAAGGGAAAATCAGAACAATGGAGCTACATGACATAGAACAACCAAACACTTCAGTCATGCCGGGACAAGAACAACTTATAAAGTCGACAACAGAGACAATAGGTAACTTCTTGCCTAAGATTTTACTGCATGTAACAGTTGTTTTTTTAATCCACCCTTGGCTAAGGATTTTTCTGAGATGCTCAGCCCATAGATAGTGTAATATTGAGTTAAATTTTTGTGATAGAATTGGCAGCCTGTAGGAATGTAATTTGATTAGATGTGTGGACATTTCAACAAAACCTAGGTGGACTTTGTAACTTGCAGACCAACACAGCACAATCAGGAGTGATGTCATTGCCTAGATTCCTCTCAAGTGTCCTTTCATTTTTTTCTAACAATAATGGCTCCTACTAGCTATAGAGATTAATACTTTGCTTCTTGCATGGGTAAAATACAAATGCCTGCTCACTGCTAAATAATAATAATACAAAACACAAAATCTGAATCATCCTGGTTTGCTTTTCCCTGTAGGTTCTTTTCTGGACAGTACCTCTCCCTTCCTTGTGGTGGGTGCTTGTATGGCTCTTGGGGAGATTGGCAGGAATGGCCCCTTGCCGATCCCCAATGAAGGAACAGGATTTACAAAGCTGCAACTTGTTGAAAACTTACTGGCCCGAATCCCTTCCAGCAAGGAAACAAATAAGGCAAGCTTTTCGTAGTGTTCTTATGATTCCTATTAATTTTTTGAGTGCTCACTAGGTATATGTATTACCTGCCAAACTCAGCCTCATTTTTTAAAGGAATTAGGCTTTTTGTTGGCTTTAGTGTGTTGGGTAGGGTCTTTCTAATACTGTCTAGCGCTGATCACTTGTGCTTTCTGTAGTCATAACTAGGGGCTTAAGAGACGAAAGTATGAATGGTCTTAATTTTAAATCAAGAAAAATGTATCTTCTTTTACCTGCTCCTAATCCTCAAAGGTAACAGGACATTTGTTCTGATGTACTTTGGAAAAGAGGTGCTCTGATTGATCTAATAAGCTGCTTGTGTGTATATCTGATACCTTGAGTGAAACTTCAGCAAGGGTGAAAAACAGTGGGTTTAAAGTACATCTTCTGGAATTACAGGAAGGTTATATGATGGTTTTATTTTTTTGTTTGTATTTAAGATGAAGGAACGAGCAATACAGACGTTAGGTTACTTCCCAGTGGGAGATGAAGATTTTCCCCACCAGAAGCTACTGCTGCAGGGTTTAATGGATTCTGTGGAGGTGAGACACTATCAATGTATTATCCTTTATACTACAGTGAGTATTCCTCTTTGAATGCTTTTTATATACTCTAGAGTCAGATTTACAAAGGGAGTTGACTTTTTATAACAGCACTGCTGGGTTTTTAAAAACTGCCTTGAAATAGAGAGCAAAGGTAGACTTGACGCTGGTAAAAAGTTTTATGCCATCCTTCAGAAACTTGCTAGTCCAGGTCTCCACCTCTGAGACAAATACTCATTCCCCTTCAGGAGGCCTAAGGATTTTTTTTTTTTTTGTACACTGTATGTAAAAAATCTTCAGGGCTTATATTAATTAAGCCTTAGGCCTATACTCTGGCCTTCAAAAGTACCCTGAAAGTAGGTAATATAAATACCTCTGAATTACATCAGCTAATGCAACTCACTTGAATTAGAAGTTTATAGGAATATATGTATCTCTTGTCCATCTAAATGCATCTTTGAAGTGCACTGCATTCTTTTGCAGTACTTCAGAGCTTCTGTACAGATTGCAATATGCCAGATAGCAAAATTAATTAAAGGAGATTTTTTAGTGTCCTTCATTTACAGTTTGTTTTACCTTTCTTTCTTGCTGATACTGACTTAGGATTCTGCATTGTAGAAGTGACTGTTGAGTATCAGACAGGTGTGCTTTGCTGAGTCCCCCAGTTCTGATGTGATCCAATAAGCAAGCACCATAGAATTGTAGAAGAATTTGGGTTGGAAGGGCTCTTAAAGATGATCTATTTCCAACAGCTGTGCTGTGGGCAGGGACACTTCACACTAGACCAAGTTGCTCAAAGCCCAATCCAACCTGATCTTGAACACTGCCAGGGTTGGGGTATCTATGGATGACCTCTTCCAGCCTCTTCCAGTGCCTCACCACCCTTAAAGTAAAGAATTTCTTCCTAAGTTCATCTAAGCCTACTCTCAGTTTGAAGCCATTAACCACTTGTCCTAAAAACATACTTAGAATACTAAAAATACTGAGAATACTTTGTACCCGAACATCAAAAGATGTTTCTGATTGCTGTGGTTTTCTCCTGTAACTGCATGGCAACAATTACAACTTTCTTTATAAAAGGAGTGCTTGAAAAAAACCTATTTATCTTAGATTGCAGGAAGCTAAGGGCTTAATTCTCCAAGAGCCCAAGCATTTTGTGCTCTTAGAGCATAAGGAAAGCTATCTAGAAGGTACTCAGCTGTTATGGAAACCAGTTCTTACAACATAAAATCCATCATAAGTACTGAGAAGAAAATGGCATATCCTGTTCCTGAAGGCTCAGAGAATAGTGTGAGGAGAACAGTGAAGCAAAACAAGTGCCATCTGAATTCTTTTAATGTGAAAAACAGATTTCTGCATCTTTTAAGAGGTCAGCTTCTGGAGGGAATTAAGGAGACTCTTTCAATACTCCCTGTAAAAGCCATAGTAATTTTCACTAATCATTATCAGCATCATTTTATCTTTGTTTTATTTTTATTCTATTGAATTTTTTTTTTGCCAAGATGAGCTTCTGCAGAGACTAGTAAATACTTTGTCAAAGGCGTGCTTTAAAAAATGTGGAATTTTTAGCTTTTATCATTCAATTCAGACAGGTTGTCATTGCCTCATTTTTCATCAACTTCAGTGGGTCTGAGGTGTCGCATAGTCTCTGAAGCTCACCAGAAGAATGATTTTACTGTAAATTGGTGCTGAACATTGGGACTGGGAAAGAGACTGTGGTTTTGTGTATTAAGTGCCAGAAGTTCTGATGTGTGCTTAGTTAGTACTGTCAGCGATGCTCTGATGTGTTTTTCAGGCCAAACAGATAGAGCTGCAGTTCACTGTTGGTGAAGCTATTACCAGTGCTGCTGTTGGAACCAGCTCAGTGGCTGCACGGGATGCATGGACCGTCACAGAGGAGGAATATATCCCTCCTTCAGGTAGTCCTTCCCAGTGCAGAGGCTGAGTTGGGAAATGTCTGGACTAAGACTTGACTCCAAGCTTCATTCTGTGGTGTTTGGTTTAGAACATGCAAAAAAGATTCTGTGTTTGTGGTTATATACAGGTTGTTTTACCTCTTCATGTCCATCTGCTCAGGTGGCAGAAGACTTTATTCATGGGCTGTTTAAATAGCTTCCTATGTGATTCATTGCCACTTGGCTCTGTATTTGTTTGGGTTTTTTTCTGTTTACCATGTTGAATTAGTTTTGGGTTTTTAATACACATATCTTTTAAAATACCATTTTGAAGCCTCAATAGGAAAATAGGGTTATAAAACAAATTGCAAGTGTTTTCCAATACTTTCAAGTGATACAATTAAGTGAAACTTACGTGCAATAAATGCAGAAATTCTATTTAAGACTAAAATTTTATACCCATTGAAATACAAGTGTGACAAAAGGCTAGCTTCAAATCAGGCAACTGTAAATATCAGTCTAAGACCTGCAAACGTATGTTTTAAGTTTGTGAGAGTGGTCTTAGATGTGTAGTGTACACAAAGCTGAGCATGTGGTAGAAATTAAACCTCACCATTGCTCCAGAGACTGTGAGTCCTAATTAAAAAAAAAAAAAAAAAAGGTTTTGCCCTGAGTCTTCGGCAATGTGAATGATACCTCTTCTTCACCGCAGGCTCTGAAAAGTGTTCATGAAGGATTGGAGGATTCTGTATTTTTATTATTTATGCTACTATTATTACTTTCCCAGTAACTCCACTGACTTCCTAAATAAGCAGAGATTAAGGTGTCACCTGAGTACTCTTGAGTTCATTAGGTTTTTCATTATTTTCATTAAAATGGGTGTGGATGGTTATCAAAGTTCCTCCCCTCCACCTATTTTTTTACCTATAGATTTGAAAGCGAATGATGTGGTGCCCTGGGTCCTAGACCTTATTTTGAGCAAGCACGTCATCAGTCCCAACCCACATGTTAGGCAGGCAGCTTGCATCTGGCTTCTGTCATTGGTGAAGAAGCTGAGCACCCACAAAGCAATTAAGGTAAGGAATAAGCCTTTTCCTAACACTGACTCCTTGTCCCTATTTTTGCTTCCCACCTTGTTTCCACCCCTTCCTTTCCCTTCACTTCCATTGCCTCTTTTCTCCCTGTGCAGTACAGTCCTTACTAAGGTCTTTTTGAGACACGGCCTGTCTTTTGTTTCTAGAGGAACATACCTGGCAGATGAACAAAGGTGTTTGTCATCTTTGTAAACATCTGACTTGCATTCAGGTCAGAGTAAGCTCAAGGTAAATAGCTGTTGTAAGATGAAGAAGCACTACATCTTCCCTTGGAAGAAGAGTTTGGTATCTGTATAGTGTTTAGGATTTATACTGGGAAAATATTTAAGAGAGGTCTAGGAAGGGAAGAAGGAGAACAGAACTTACTGGTTTCATGGTGTTTATCTTTGGTACCTAGGAGCAGTTACAATGGCTTCATGTACTGTGTATTTTTGGTACGCTTTATGAACCTTGTATTTAAAGTGCTTGTCTGTAATTGAGAGAATGTGAAAAGTCCTATATAAGGACTAAATAAAACATTCCCAACCAAAATGTCCTCTATCTGCATAGAGCTACTATGGACTGTGATGGGACCAAGATTACAACCATTTTGTACTCTCCAGGTATTGATAAAGAACTTTGGGACAAGCTGCTTTGCAAATGTAAGCTTTTATATATAAAACATTGCCACGAATTGCACTCATCCAAACAGTGCACCTTGTAGGGAGGTGGCAAAACTCATCAGTTTGGGGATGAAGAAAGCCCCATCTGCTTGCAAGCCAGATTTATGATGCATTGCTGCCTTGTATTAAACAAGGAAAATAAAATATATGGTTTACTAATGACATGGTTTATATACATAGTGGGCTGGACAATTAACTGTTATCTTCTGTGAATGCCAGTCAGGCTGATACTTGGGGGTCTGAAAAGAAGAGCAGTTCTTGTCATAAGATAGCTCAAATGGGCAAGTCCATTGATACAGTAGCCTCTGTTTATCTGTTAGAAACTTGCCTGGAGAACCAAATGAAGGATCCAGAATAATGTATTTTTTTTCTTATCTTACAGTCTCATCTCAAGGATATTCAAGGTGCATTTGTTTCAATTCTGTCAGATAGTGATGGTAAGTACTGTTGCTTCATAAAGAGTTGTGTCTTTTTGTGGACATTCAGCAGAAAGTCAACTACACTTTGTCAGTCAGCATTAAAAGATGACTGTGGGAACTTCCCATTTCTTATGTTAATAGGAATGATTTCTAGGCATCATGTGCAGAGATAAGAAGCACAGCTTTTTTGTGCGTTTGGCTAAAAAGCATACTGCATTTGCTCCTTCAGACTATAGTAACAGAAGTGGTGTTTCTTCTGCTCTGTTTTGGGCAGCAAGATGTATATCACCTCTTCAAGCTAGCACATTTTGGCTTACAGCTCTATGCATGCCAGGTAGTGGAAAGAGTGGTGTCCAGCAGCCTATGCAAAGCTCACTGAAGATGAAGAGAGTATTACCACTAATGATTTCAGGTGCCACTAGCATGTCAGAATACCTGTGGCTCTTTCTGCTGTTTCAAAACTTCAGTAACAATACTTATGTGAAGATGTCACCTAATTTGAAGGAGTTTATGTCTTCAGAACAAATTGCAACTTCAGGATGCAAAGTTCATGTCATGGTGGCAGACTAGATCTTCACTGAAATGGAGAGCTGTGAAGTGTAGCACAGAGCTGTGTTTGCTACGTCCTGATTTTGTTTGAACTTTACTTTTGAAATTTGTGTACTGCTTAGTTATATGCTTATCTTGAATTTTGACTGGTAAAATCTCTTGCAGAGCTTAGTCAAGATGTTGCTTCAAAAGGTCTTGGGCTGATATATGAACTAGGAAGTGAACAGGATCAGCAAGAGCTAGTCACTACGCTTGTTGATACCCTTATGACTGGGAAAAGGTACAGTGAACTCAGAAGTGAGAGAGTACTGAGTTATGGTGGTGGGAGTATGGTCTGGTGGGAATAAAAATGTTCCTCTTTTTTGTGTGGAAAGAGATGTTTTGGGGCCAAGGGCAAGCCAATATCCATTCACAGAGAGTCAAACTGAGACAATTCTTAAATCACCTAAGAGTATTTTGTGACTGAAGTTGTTCTGGTTTTGTTCCGTTCAACAAAGCTTCAAAATATGTCAGTCCTGATTGAAGCAGTTCAAAAGAGTTAGGATTTGGTTAGATTTGCTACTTGCTCCATTGTGAAATTGCAGAGAACAATGACCACTTGCAGCAACTCTGCACATTGTGAGTGTTGCAGAAGCGGTGACTTGCTTGTGCTGAAAAGCACCTTTTGCTAAGGAAGTGTTGTTAATGGTCGCTTTTCAGCTTTAGTATGAAAAATGCTGATTTTACAAGACTTGTGGCTAGAGATCATGTTGGTCAGTATTGGAAATGGTCTTTAATAGACTTCTCCTCTCTAACCTGGTATAGGTTTGGCCACTGTTGAAAACCTAGGCTTGGTGTGTAGGGATTCAGTAGTGGTAAGCAGGGAGAAATAAGATAAATAGAAATGATATTTTTTCATTTTGAGATAGAGATTTCTGTCCGTTATATGGCTTATGTCTGGACCAGAACTAAAAAGTCATCATTCAGTATTTTGACTTTCTGCCTTTGCACAGCAAAACTCTCACTTGCTGCAATGTCTCCTTAACATTACACGTGATACAGATTAATGACATTCCTTACAGTGTGTGTAGCTTTGCCCACTTGTATGTTTTCTGTGGGATTGAAGCTGTAAAATATGTGAATTTCCTGACTTAATAAAGCAAAATTAATTGTACTGTAGTGAGCAGTGTATTAAATGGTAGAGTTTGGTGACACTAATACTGGACTTCTTTTCTATCAGAGCCAAACATGAGATGACTGGAGAAACTGTGGTATTTCAGGGAGGCCTGAGTAAAACCCCAGATGGGTAAGTTTACTGATAGTCTCTGACAGAGACACAGTCAGTGTGAAACAGATTTCCCTAAAAAGATCTGCTTCCTGACCTTTTGATCTTTCTTGTTCTCTAAGTTACTGTAACTATTTCTGTGTAATACAGATGTGCTACTCATCTTTCTCTGCCGGCTTTAGGATGTGAATTGAAAATAGCTTTAGGTGTTGTAGCATTTATCTACCCAAAAATAGTGACACTGGTTTCTCTTCTGCTTTTCAAAGTCAAGGTCTTTCTACCTATAAGGAGCTATGTTCACTGGCTAGTGACCTCAATCAGCCTGACCTGGTGTACAAATTCATGAATCTGGCCAACCATCATGCCATGTGGAATTCTCGAAAGGTAATGCTCTGCTTTCATACAACTTCCATTCCCACTGTGAACTCTGGAAACGAAAATCCATTTCTGTATTGCTGGTTATATGTTTTATGAATAACTCCATGTGCAGAGTGTTGATGCTTTGGTATCAGTCCAAAGCAAATTTAGCAGGCTGAGAAAAAAATTTATGATTATTTGAAATTCTTACAACAAAACTTTTGTATCAGAGTGTTTATATAATCCTATATTGCCCTCTGAATCAAATGACATCCTTTTATTTTTCTGAGTGTCCTTAGAAAGACAATCCTTAGTGTGTTCAAACAGGGATAGTGTTTTGAAAATGGGATGAATTTTTGGATGCCAAGGAAATACCTATGGCTCTCCTTTGTTATCTAAGGAGGCAGAGCAAAAAGTATTCAGCAAGTTGCTAAAAAGTGCTGTTGTCAAAAGTGTCCCTTTTTAATTCAAGTTTTGATATTTTAAAGCAACCAGGAGCTTTAGAAAAGCCAAAATACTATTGGATCCACTTCCAGATGAAAAATGGAGCATCATGAGTTTAAAGATTTAGGTGTACTATTCAGAGCTTTGATGTGGGGACTCTCCATTGGCTTCACAGAAGCATGGAAGAATTTGTTTTGAGTCTGACAGCACCACTTAGTGCAAAAAAACAAGTCCCAGCTTTAACTCTCATCCAGAGCTTGACAATTCAACACATCTCTCGAGACATTCCTCAGCCCTGTGACTTAAAAAGCACTGGAGCATAGTTAGGTTCCTGACCCTTGTGAAATTTCTCCAGCTAGGATGAGTCAAGAAAATGAAGGTGTGGGTTGAACTTTGGCATTTGAAGAATTTGCAGGATCTTTTAAGTTGAAGGGGACATCTGGAAATCTGTGCTCTAAACGCCCCACAAGAGCTAAACAGAGCATGCTGTTCAGGGCCTTGGAGGCCATGCCTTGCTTTTCCTTACACTTTCTGCAACTTGTTTTCACAGCAATGATCCTAACTGAAAATGTGTCTTTATTGCTGTTTTGTTTAACCAAAACAACACATCCTGTCCTTTGAAGTTCCTAGTGTGGGGTTTTGAGTGGCAGCTTTTGATACTGCAAGTCAGAAAGCTCAGTTATTAGAGGTAGTCAGTGCACTGCCTTCACTGAGTAATTTCATTTTGAGCTATACTACCAAATCCCAAGCAACATCACAGGCAAGCATCCATGCAACCATTGCATTAGAGGTAACAGTGGAACTGACAGTGTTGGAGAAAGAAAAAGTCATAGAAGAATACTTAAGTAAATATGGACAGATGCAAAATTATAATCCCCAGAAAATTCAGGTTTTAGAAATAAGATGGAGTTATTTTGTTTTTAGTTTTTCAGTTCCTAAGTTATTCTAATTCTTCTAAATCAGCAGAGTTGTAAGGAAGCGGCGGCCCAGCCTCACCAGTTTTGCCAGGAAATAATCACTTTTGGAAGAATGTATTTAAATCTTCATAGTTTCAATTCACCGGTACTACTTCTGCAAATGAGGTCAATCAGTATCTTGCAATAAAGGTTGGAAGAAGTTTTGAAATAGTATATTGTCTGCTGAGTGTGATTGTATGCTTGAGATCTCTGTGATATTGTAGGAGTGAGGATGGGCTAATTCTAGTACCATTCTACACCTTTTGATTTGGTCTAAATCTAAACCATGTCAGCCAACTTTGCCCCTGACTGTGGTGTGCCCATGAGCAGTAACTGAGTGAGTGAACGATGTTTCAACAAATACTCTTTTGTTGTCATTTCAGGGAGCAGCTTTTGGTTTCAATGTGATAGCTGCCAAGGCTGGAGAGCAGCTGGCTCCATTTTTACCCCAGCTTCTTCCCCGGCTCTACCGTTACCAGTTTGACCCCAACCTGGGCATTCGACAGGCAATGACCAGCATTTGGAATGCATTGGTAACTGACAAGTCGATGGTGAGTGACCAGCAAAGTGCAGCAGGGGGCTTTGCTCGTAGCCAGCAGTGTATTGGAGATCCTCATGGGATAGATGAATTTTGTGAAAGGAGGGGCAGTGCAGAAAGTGGTGAGGTACTGCACTGGAAAGGAGGTGTTTGAACCCATGGATGAGCTTGGAGCTTGCGCAGAGGTTTTTCACTGTCTTTCATATGTGAAAGGATATTGCAGACCTTGTTTGTGCAGTCAGCATTAAAAATTATGATTTACTTAAAATGGGGTTTTTCCACTTTGATATTGTTTTGATACTGCTTATTAGAAGCTTTTCAGGAATCCTTATGGCCTAAAATGTCTTCCTAAAGGAAGAGCATCTAAATATAGTTCCTCAGTTTTTAAGTGGGAGGAAGCCCATGGTTGGAAGCTATTCTATCAGTTTGAGGAGAATTCCTCCCAGGCGTATTTCAGGAATAAGTGGTTTTCTTAAGATGCCCTTGCTCTGGTTCTGCAGGACTTGGGTTTGCAATTTTTTCTTCTAGGAAAGGTGATCTTAATGTGAAGTCATTCACTCTGATCCCTCATCAAAGCACAATTGCTTCTTGAGTAATACATGTTTGGTGCTGCATTTTAACAGTTCAGCTGATAAAGGCTTTAGGGGACTTTCTTTATTACGTCTTTCACAATGTTAAGCACTGGAGCAGTGCAGAGAAGGGCATGTCCAAAGCACAGTCAGAGAAAGTTTGCACAGCACTGGCAAGCATTAATTCATCTTATGTGGTTGAAAGCAGGTTGTATTGTCCAAAAGGACTCTTTTTTTTGCAGAGTACTGGAAAAGGATGTATAGCTGTGCTTGTTTCATGATTTTTCTCTTTTTAAATTATAGGTTGATAAGTACATGAAGGAAATTCTTGAAGATTTGATCAGTAACCTAACCAGCAGTCTTTGGAGGATCAGGGAATCCAGGTATTGCTAGGAAAATAATTAGATTTATATTTGAACATGATTCTTTTCTCTTATTCACCATAAACTTGTTAACCTGAAGAAGTTGAGGGGCAAAAGAGGACATATCCTTTCATCAGGTTAGAGCCCAGCTTTGGAAGTAACCTGCCCTTGGAAGTATGCTACAATCTTGAACCATTTGCCTGAAATTTTTTTATTGCATTTATACTAAACAACATTTTCTGAAAAATGAGTTTTCTGGTTACTAGTTCATGCCTAGTAAGATCCTTGAATCTGAAATAATGCTTTCTCTTAAAAAACCTTGTCAATCTGACAATTATGTACTTGTCAGCAGGATGCCATTTTTAATAAACTACTTTTTGTTTTAATGGCTTGTAGCTATGCTGTATTGAAAACTTCCATTTTAATTTCAATTCCATACTTTATACCATTGTGGTTTTTTATCATATGCTTAAAGAAAAGAAGACTAAAGCAGTTTTGTCACAGGAATGTTCGCAGTAGCAGTTTTCACCACAGCAGCCTTTTTCACCTCCTATCACTGGTTTCAGGTTTTACCTAAACAACTGAGCATTTTTTTCTCTGCTAAAGGAGACATTCTTGTGACAGAGTAGATTTAGCATTTGGGGAAAGTAAGGCATGTGAAACAATTCTGATTTTTCTAAACTGTTTATATTTATAAGCGTATGTGTGTATATACACCCGTATCAAATAAGAATACTATATGAAAGCATTCCCTGTTTGCAGTTGTCTGGCACTAAATGACTTACTAAGAGGAAGACCTTTGGATGACATCATAGACAAGCTTCCAGAGATCTGGGAAGTCCTGTTCAGAGTGCAAGATGACATTAAGGTAATAGAATTGAAAACTGAATAGGAATCTTCAACAAACAGCTCAACAACAGTGATCAAGCTCTGAGAGCTTGATCTCAAGCTCTCTTAAAGAGAGATTCTCTGACAAGTCAGCTTGAAGCCAATGAGAGTTTTGAGTATTAAGCAGACTAGAAATTCATGCTCCTTGAAAGTAAAATCTCCATGCCACCTTGGAAATTCTCTTTATGTTTGAAGTGTTGGATTTCATTCATGCTGTGCTTATTCTAGATGATTTGAGATTTTACCTTGATATAAAAGAATTCCTGAATTGCTTAACTTTTGAGTATAGAAACATTTATTTTGGGCTGCTAGTGTGCTGAATTGATATATGGTAATATATGATGTGCTGAACTTGAATATATTAAGTTAGAATCTTTGGGTCCTTCCAGGTTTCAGCTTTGTCAGTGTATTGATTGTACTGGATACTCAGATGGACCAAAGCCAGAATTTCTTTTAACAATATTCTAATACTTTCTTCTAAACATATTACTACTTTATATTGAGTATTAGCCATGAAGACAGTCTGTTCTAGTGTTAATGTTTATCAATTAATATTAATCATTCTAGAAGAATAAAAATAACAGAAATAATTGTTGACTTTTTTTTTAGGAGACTGTGCGAAAGGCAGCTGAACTAGCCCTAAAAACTTTAAGCAAGGTAAAACTAGAATTTTGTCATATGCACATGTAGACACGTATGGTTTTGATGTCAGGAGTGACCATAATTCACAGTCTTTATTTTCTATAGACTGTTGTCTTAGGAGGATCTCTAGTGTAAGATCCAGTTGTGAAAGACTGAACAGCCCTCTAGAAAGCAATCATAATAAGAATCACCATATACTCCCCTGTACTTTTATTTATGCTAGTAAAGTCCTGCTGTTTGAGGGTAATTTGACATCAAGGTCTATATAAGCAAAGTAAGGGTGTAATAAACTGTGGAATTTTTCCTCCGATGTTTTTTGTCTTACTTTGAGGGTAGAATTTAAGTAAACTTACTATAACTTCTACAGTTTGCCAAGACTAATGATCTAATTGACCGAGGCTGGTGGTACATTACTGGTATGAAACTGAGTAATTGCGTATGGACATCTCTGTGATGCTGTTATTGACAAGGGTTTTTGGGTGTAGTGCACATATATCACTTGATATTTTGTTTGGTAATCCTCTAAAAAAGTCACATTGGTGGCATTAGTGGATCTAAAGTGCTGTGTTTGAAATCACAGTCCTCATAGTACATAGCAATTTAATGCTGCAAGAAACAACTTCATCCCAAAATGTTGTGAAATGTTGTGATTGCAGAATGGGTTCTCATCTGGGACTTACTGCTCTGCTGTATAGAATGATTGAGTCCCTGTTGCTGGGATAGGCTGTCCTTCAGCTGAGAGGCTGTTTGGTTCATCTGTTCATCCAGGTTCAGGTCAAAGCCTGCTAGGCTCTGAATTTGCCTTTTCTGGAAGTGGATTGTAGTTGAAAACCCTTTTAGGGATGACTCTTAGGGCTTAACTACCATGTTAAGATGAAGATGAAGGTGTAACAGAGGCTGGGCTTGGCTACAAGTTGTTTGTCTAGTTGCTGTTGGCTTCTTCTGTCTGAAGGAAAAATTGCTTTAATATAATTGGAGGGGGAGGTTTGTACATGTTTGCAGCACTGATTCTCACCTGTCCCCAGGTCTGTGTGAAAATGTGTGATCCCTCTAAAGGAGCAGCAGGTCAGAAGATGATAGCTGTGTTGCTCCCTTGCCTCCTAGACAAAGGAATAGTAAGCACAGTTGCTGAAGTCCGATCTCTCAGGTTAGTTTTGCACCATGTGAGTTCCCTGGTGGTTGGGTCATGACTTGTCCCCAAGAAGTCAAGCTTATTCACCTGAGTTGCAGAATGTTCTTTGTGTTTGAAGTGGCAAGTTGCTCCCCAAAAGAGCTTTCCTGCTGAGTTCTTTTTTCATGGAGTTTAAATAGCACCCCTGAGAACCTCTGCCTGCCTTTTGGGAGTACCTGGCCTCTCTGCAAATGCCCAGATTCAGTTCCCAGCTGGAAGTTGTTTTCTCCCTGTACAAATGACAGGCTGATCCAGAAGCAGTGTGTCATGGTAAGGCTGTCCTTTGGGACTGGCATATCTGTTCTGGTTGAAATCAGAAAGTTCCATTGTTCTTCAAACAGCCATGTCTGATTTCACAAGTGCTTGTGAATATTGACAGTTCACATCCCAGATGTGACTGCATTTGGTCATGCTCTTCAAATACATTTTATTTCTTAAAACAGTTCAATGTCCCTTGATGTATAGGGACTTTATATGCTTGTCAATATATAACCTTGTTTATTCATTCCTTTGACTGAGGTACAGAAAAACCACAAAATTCAGAGGGAGGATAGCTAGCTGGTCTTCACAAAAATAATTATTAGGATGGGTAGAAGGCTTCTAACAAAATACTATTTCTTGAACTTTTTCATTCCTTTTGAAGATATGAAAAGCCTTTGTGAATACGCAGCATGAGAGATGTGATCAATCTGAAACTGACTAGTGGGGTTTGAATAGATTATTGTAACTTGTTTTTTCTTGGGCAGAGACAATGGATATCTCAGGATGACTTTGCCCAGTGCTTCTTTAAAACATGGTGGTATATTATTTCTTCCCGCATCTGTCTGCAGTACTGCCTCTTTGCCCATTCCCTTTATGATTCCAGGGCCAAAGTAAACAATCTGGCCAAAGTAACCATTGGAAGCTCAGGGCTAGGGAATAATTTTGATTAAGCAAAAATTGCACATGGTTTTCTTTGAAGGAAGATTTATATTGGTATATCTGGATTGCAGTAGATCAGAGAGGCTTTTCAGATCAGTCTGTGTGTATCTTGTTGACCTTCCCTTTTATCTTTTTCCAGCATTAACACTCTTGTGAAGATCAGTAAAAGTGCTGGGTCTATGCTGAAACCTCATGCGCCAAAACTTATCCCAGCCCTGTTGGAATCCTTGAGTGTGCTGGAGCCTCAAGTCCTCAATTATTTGAGTCTTTCTGCAACAGATCAAGAGAAAGTAAGTGCAGCTATAACGGGGAAGTATCAACAGAGCAGAGATAACAAAGATTTAATCTTAATTTGGTGAACAGAAAAACAGCAGATTTGATAGAGAGGTGTTCAAAAAGCAAGGAGAAATAGCTAATAAATTACTAAAAAGTTTGGTCACAGAATATGGCTGGACAAATGCATGAGGTTTTTTTGACAGATTGGAATTATTTTTATTCTGTAGACTACTGTATGTTTCCAAAAGTGAAGAGGAATTTTAGTAATCTGTTCTTAAATGTCACTACTGTTTTTCCCAAGGGATTAACTTCAGAACTTCATATAATTTAAACTGTAGGGTGTGCCAAGCACTGTATGCTGGAGGTGGATGTTGTAAGGTGCACTGTGTCCTTTAATTGTTGTCGAAGAGCCATATTAATCAATTACAGTCTTCTTGTGAAAGTGATTGAAACCCATTGATTAAAAACAAATTTAGCTAATTTCATTGTGAGAGGGAAGAGGGTCAATTAGATTAGCCCTTTGCAAATGAAAAGGGAGAAACAATGGAAAAAAGGGAGAACAATGTGAACAGTTCAGTGTGAGATTTTATCTCTTTGTTTTCCTTTCCTTCCTCCCTCCCTCTAGAACATCCATCTGCCTCTGAAAGGGAAACATTCATAGTCTGTAGGCATAATCGCTTTCTCCATGCATCTGAAATAGATTTTAGTGTAAAGTTGTGAGTTACAGTTGGTGTTGTTGCCCTTTCTACTGTTTCCATGTTGTGTTTACACTTGGATTTGTTTGGTGCTTTTTCCTGTTGTGTTTTTTTTTTCTTTTTTTTTTTCTAGACTGCAATGGATAGTGCCAGACTTAGTGCTGTCAAGTCATCTCCCATGATGGAAACCATTAACATGGTAAGTATTGCTTTCAGAAGGGTTTCAGAGTAAGGTATGTTGTAGAAGAATAGGAATTAAAATATCTCTTCAGGATTCATTTTCTTATCATGTCTCCACGTGGCTGGCTGTCCACTTCTTTTTTCATGTACAGGCTTCTCATCATGCAACCAATGCTTGCCCCTCAGATCAATTGTGAATAACTTTGGCTCCATTTGGAGTCCATTGGGTTGCTTCTTCATCTGAATACCTGCCTGTTTTGATGAAGTGCATCCTTCAAGTGCTTTTTTTTGGATGGGGGCTCAGCTACTTCTTCATCTCTGGCCCACAACTCCAAAACTAACTTCTCACCTAGGCCTTCAATTGATGATAGTCATTGTTGGCAAGGCATAAATGCTGTTCAACCATTGCCTTCTGGTGCCTTAGATATTCCTATCTGTGCCTTGCCCATACTTTCATGGTGGAGATATTTAGAGAAAATGCTGGAAGCACTGTCAGAAAGTGGTGTTTGGCTTCAGAGTTTCCTGCTGCTGAAGGAGGAGTTGCTGATGCCCAGATGCTGTGCTGTAGGATCTGTCCTGCAGAACTCCCTGTCCTCTGTAGGAACCTGTCCCTTCCCAGAAAAAGGCCCCTCTTTTCTGCTCAGGCATTGCTCACAGCATGTGGGCAGGTAGAGAATGTGAGGGTTGAGCAAGTTTTAGGGGAGTTGTAGCCGCCAGAGTAATTTATTGTTTCTTCAACTTAGGCAGAAACAGCAAGAGCAAGCCCTCCTATAACAGTGTGTGGAGTTGAGTTTTGGTGTCAGGTGAAGTGGACTCTATAAATAGAGTGTAAAGCAGTTTGGAATTAAAGGCTTCATATAAAAGTGTACTTGTTGCAACCCTGCAGGCTGCAGCAGCTGCTGCCGTCCTTCCTCCAGGCCATGCCCTACCCTGCCAGCCCTGGGGGAACAGCTGTCATGCCCTGATCGTGTATTGGGATTTTGTAGGGTAGGGGAGAGACAGTAATGGTTTCCCTGGAGTTTTGTGAAGATGTCCTGGCTTAAGAGGAACCTCTTCTATATTCTGGGGCTGGCTGGGAGATTATATGGATAATTTTGTTTACCATACCAGTGATGGAGGGGGAGGTAACAGTTGATTTGACTTTGGAAGCTCAGTTACCTTCATTTAGTATGTGATCCTTGAATTTGCTAGAGAATGGATGTCCCCCCTGCAGACAGTGTGTTACACAGAATGCTGGTAACATGAGGTCTTCTGTTTTACCCAATGGCATTTTTGCATAGCAGAATAAAAATTAAACTAATCACATCCCTTTTGTACCTTTGTGTCATTTATGAGACTCCTTTGTCTTGACTCGTTTAAAAACTGTCTTGACTGGTTTAATGTCATTGTCCACTTTGGATATGTTATTACTTCCTGATTTCAGAGAGTTGGGGAAATGTTGGGTTTTGTTAAGATACAAATGCCTTTCCATCTCATTCTTGCTAGTGTGTTAGTTTCAGGTTCCTGAAGAGGTGGAGTGCAGGAACACATCAGTAGCAGCAAGTGATAGTTTTAGCAAGGTCAGCTCAAGCTCAGCCAAGAAGTGGGACAGGAGAATCTGTATGTGATTGAATCCACTTCATGTTAGCTTTTTCTCATCATGCAGAAAACTTGTGAATCAGCTTAGGACCAGCCAGCAGTGCTGTGGCAGCTTCCACTAGAAATACACCCACTTAAGACTGCCATCATTACCTTTTTTTTTTTCCCCTTTTTTCTCTCTCTCCCTGTCTCTTGCCTTTCTTTAGAGCTTGCAGTATTTGGATGTATCTGTCCTCGGTGAGTTGGTCCCTCGGCTGTGTGAACTGATCAAAAGTGGAGTTGGCCTTGGCACAAAGGTATGTCTGTGGTTTCAATAGTTCTTTTGGAAACGAAGAAGGGAATATAGAGCAGTGTCAATGTAAATATGGTTCCTTTGACTATGTCTTTTTAAGCAACAGCTTGGCTCATACATACTGGAGTCATTTTGACATCTGAGTCCCACTCCACTGCATCACTCTTCTGAATGTGTGCTGCCCTAGCCTCCTTTAGGCTACATGGCAGCTGTGCTCTGTAACACGAGTGCAGAAGGCTGTTCTCTATTGCTGCAAATCTTCTAGGATCATCTATCCTGAGTGTGGGTCCTTTTTCACTTCCTATTTCAATTCTTGTCATTCATGTTTTGCAAACTTTTTACTGCTTCTACTTTTACTGCTCTTGGATTATGGGAATAGAGATGAGTGGGTGTAGATCATGTCTTAAAAGTGCAGGCAGCACCACAGCAAGTATTAACAAAAATAGCCAGTTGCAAATATTGTTTTACCTTACCTTTGTTTTCCCTTGCAATCTTCCAGGGGGGCTGTGCCAATGTAATTGTTTCATTAACCACACAATGCCCTCAAGACTTAACACCTTATTCAGGTAAGGTTTGTCTCTTGGTGTCAGGTTTTAAAGGTGTTTTTTGTTGCTGTGGTGTTTCTTCCCTTGAATTTAGCACAAAAATTATCTTTATATACATATTTTTATCAGAGAGCTGTTTGAAGTTACCTTTTTTGTTTGAGATTGGCATGCTTGGAGTAGGTTCAGTACCCTAACCAAGTTGGAAGAGGTAGAAGAAGTAGTTGAGGGAATTCACTAGCACAGGGCAGGAATAGGCAAAAATATTTGTTTTCTTGCTTGGAGCTGTGTAACAATGCCTGTGTTAGTGCAGCACTGTCAATGTGCACTTTTTCCTTTGATTTTTGAGCTATCAGTGGACCATGAACAGCGACTTTGCTTCATTGGGTGTCTTCTGATAGTAGAAATAACATCACCTTTTTTGTTGCAAAATAGAAATGAAGCTGAAAGCATGATCAGCTGGAGTGCTTGCATATAGGAGCATTATCAGTCAAGGTGTGCAAAACACTAGCACTAGTTTAAACATAAGGACTTACAGACTTATATCACCATGTACATGGAGTGAGGAAAAGTGCATAAATTCAGGCTATTGTAATTCTTGCCACAGCAATGAAAGATGATGCTTTTGATAAAGTAAAATCTCTTCCAACAGGCAAACTTATGAGCGCTTTAATTAGTGGCCTGACTGATCGTAACAGTGTGGTACAGAAATCTTTTGCCTTTGCTATGGGGCATCTAGTCAGGGTGAGTTGTGCTTTAAGTTTTATTTTGCATCTTTATTGGTGTCTTCTTTGAAGTGTTTGAATAATTTGAGTTTCTTCCTTGTTACAGACTTCCCGGGACAGTAGCATTGAGAAGCTGCTACACAAACTCAGCAGCTGGTACATGGAGAAGGAAGGTATGTTGCTTTTGGGGTATTCACTTACAGAATACATTGCAGAAAAAGTTCCTGGTGATAGCAAAAGCTAGTAAAGAAACATTTCTATATTGTGATGCTTGGTTTCACTGGCTGAATAATTCCTATACAATATTACACAATACTGTGCATTACTCTGCTTTCCAAGATGCAAATAAAGCACTTAAAAGGATAATTCTGCTTCCCAGTCATAATGTGCTTGTTTTGCTCTTTCAGAGCCAGTTTACAGAGCAGGTTGTGCTTTAACTGTGCATGCTATGGGACGCTACAGCCCAGATGTACTGAAGAACCATGCCAAGCAGGTGCTGCCATTGGCTTTTCTTGGAATGCATGAAGTTCCTGAAGAAGAGAAAGGAGAGAAAGAAAATTCTACTCTGTGGACTGAAGTTTGGCAGGAAAATGTACCTGGTATGTTGTGTTAAGAATACTAAAGCTTTCTGGGAAGCATGGAACAAGAAATAGCATGCTTTATGGAATTCCATTAAGAAAATATAGAGTTCTCATGATAAGAGATTTGGGAAGCTTGTTCCCATTTTCTTCCATGTTCTAGATTTCTTGTATGAAGGTTATCTTCTCTGGCTATTTAATACAATTACAGGGGCATTGATCACAAGGATGGACAGGCACAGTAGAAGTGTTTTTAAATTGTGATGCCGTGAATGCACCGTAATATGGCTCTGATGGTACAGATAAATAGACATCTTTGGAAATTTTGATGCCAGCCTTTAGGGGCTGCTGCACACTTCAAAGTTAAGGGGCTTTGGCCTTCCTCTCTTGTTGGAGATCTCTGTGGTAATACCTGTGGTTTTAGCTTCAGTGAATGAATCTGTGCTATAGAAGTGCAGTTCTTTCTGTGGAGGAAGATCCATATGCATTATAGTATTGTTTTGCTTACACTTGTAGATTTTAGATCTGGTTTCTCAGTCACCAGGTGATTTTCCTGGAGTCTGAGAAAGGAGCTGGAAAAGGTTTTCTAGTGATCTGTTCTTGGAAAAACAAATAAAGCCATTATATTCCTTAGAAGCAGGCTAACACAATGTCTAGTATCTGCTATGTGAATGGACTGAAATGAGCTCTGTGTCTTAATACACAACAAAGATTTTATGTGGAACTCCTAGAAAAGAACCCATCTTCAGTCAGTCTGGAAAGAATTCTTCACGCTTTTGCCTGAAGTAGACCTTTCTGATGTGTCTCATAGTCAAAAACCTCAAGAGATCTGTAACTGATTGTTTTTTGGTTTTTTTCCAGTGTAGGGCTTATTCTCTTGTGGTGTTTTTTGTTGTGTTGTTATGTTTTTTTTTTTTAATTTAGTAAGATCAAAAGTTTGTTTGTTTTGTACCAAAATTACAGTTTTATTCTCTTTGATATGCAGGGACTCAGGGTGGGATCAGACTGTATTTGCAGGAGTTGATATCCATCACTCAGAAGGCTCTGCAGTCCCAGTCCTGGAAGATGAAAGCTCAGGGAGCAGCTGCCATGGCATCAATTGCCAAACAGACAGGCTCCCTCATACCACCACATCTGGGAATGGTGCTCTCTGCACTGCTGCAGGGCCTGCCAGGCAGAACCTGGACTGGGAAGGTAAAGAGGGAATTGTCACCTCATGGTTTGCTGTGAGCCTAGCATTGTGCAGCCCTTGAGCCAGGAAATGCTATGTTCTTTGCTGCAGAGCAGCACGATAAGAATGCTGATGGAATGAGTCTGCCTTTTGTCCTGCATGTAGCAGATAGAGAAATGACTGGGAAGATAGGTAGGTGAAATTCAGACCGTTTTAGGAGTTGGGTTCCCACTTAGACTAATTCCACTGCACCATTTCTAGCCTGGAGGCATACTAGCATGTGCTTAGAGGTGCTGCAAGGCCCATTTCTGCTGCCAGTTCTATGCAGATTGAAAGTTAGGTCCTCTGTAGGAGGAGTGGTAGGGGATAGACAGATACTGCTTCTCCAAACTAGTATCACAGACATGTTTCCCCACTGCCTCTTGCAGGAGAACACAAAGGTCCCATGCAGCAGGACTGTGCATTTTGGCTGTGTGGCGCTTCTCAGTGATATCTCTTTTATCATTGCAGGAGGAGCTGTTAAAGGCCATTGCCAGTGTCGTTTCTGCATGCAGGTAAGTGGTTTGAATGAGGTGATTAGATCTCAGGATCTGAGATCTCAAAAGGGAGGTTGCTATACAGTGTTATTGCATATAGGGTACTAAGGAGATTCTAGACAGTTTGTCATCACCATCCTGATCTCCTATTAGCATGTGAGGAGCAGGTGATGCTTCAGAGAGACCTGTAGAAGCAAATGGTTGATTTAGAGAGGAAGAGGAGTATGTTGAGAGGCCACAATTGCTAAGAGGAAAGCAGAGACTAAGGGAGAAGACAGAGACCTTAAATGGGAAAAGAAGGAAGAGATAGAACAGTAGTAGAGGGAGCAAGTGCTTTGGAAGCATACGAGAAAAGAAGAAAATGTAACAGGGAGAACAGACAAAGAAAAAGAGCACTCCATTGTAACTTGTGTTACAATTACTGGTGGGCAGCTGGGTGCCTGGGCACAAGAATTAATTCTTCTCTGGGAGCAGTGGATTTTGGGAAGAGATTAACATAATAGTGTCTGTGTGCCTTTCATTTCAGTGCAGAGCTGCAGAAGTCAGTGCCTGGTCAGCCCACCATTACAGATGTTGTCCAGGCTCTCCTGAAAGAATGTCGTAAAGAAAACCTGAAGTATAAGATGGTGGCACTGCGCTGTGCAGCTGAGGTGCTGCACGTAACAAAGGAAGACCGGTTCAAGGAACTTGCTGATATCATCTTTCCCTTGATAAAGAAGGTGATAATTCAACTTTTTAAGTTTTCTTTCTTCCAAAGCAGAACACTCAAGTGGTGACAGTCCCAGTGATGCTGCCTGCATGGCAGGCTTGTGCCCAGAGGGCTGGTGATATGAGGGACTCCCCACACTCAGACAGATCTTTGATGGGGCTGAATACCAGACAGTTGGTGAGCCCTATGATGGTTCTGAATTAGCTCAATTGTTCTCTAGACAGAGTCCTGCATATGATGTCCACTACTGCCCCATTACCACCTGAAAAGTTAATTCCTGGCTGCTCTACAGGCAGCAAAAGGCTCCCGGGAAGCTATATAGCATGCTTGTGTTTATGTCAGCAGCGCCTTGCAGCTCTGTGAGTGGGACTCGGGTAGCACAGGCACGTGTTTGGGTGCCAGGCCACAGAGCCCGCTGTGCCCCTTTGCAGGCTGCCACCACTGCCAGAGCTGGGCACGAGGGCTAGTGTGTGCAGACTGCAGGGGAAGACTGAGCTGCACTGCAGTGTGTGCCTAGCCTGCCCTTATCCTTCTGTCAGTCACACGTTCCCCATGGCCTCTGCAGAACTCTCTGGAGAGCATGGGACCAGCTTTTCCAAAGCACGATGAAGAGGATGAGGACATGAGGGAGAAAGAAGTTCAGATGGAGTCCCTGATTTGTGCCTTTGAGACCCTGGGCAAAGCCTGGCCGAGGAGCCCGGAGACACAGTGTAAGTCAGCTGATGAAATGCAGAGCAAACTATTTTCTCTTAAAATGAAAAGTGGAAGAAGGGAAGGACGTGGAGGCACAGTGAGAAGGGTGCAGGAACAGATGCAGGATCTCATTGCAGGCAGCTTGTAAGGGTCTTCAGTGAGAAAGCTGCCCTAACAGCTTTCCTGCAAAATAACCCATCCTTTGGAAAAATCTTTACTGTTGTCTTAAATTCACTGTCCTGAGTTTATAGATATGTAGGATTGAGTGAGTGGCTTTCCTAGTGAAAAGAAGCCTAACTCTGCTGCTCATGTTTATGTTTGCATCAAGGCTGGTACAAAGCAGAAGAATTGGGAATACCTGGAGAGGGATCAGAAAAGGCTGCTTTTATTAGCATGCCAGAGTGTGTAATGCAGCTGTTTCATCTGCCAGCATTTGTAATGAGTGAGTTGATGTGGTGAAGATTTTCTGAGTCACTCATTACAGGATGTTGACTTAGTCATATTGAGTGATTGACTTGATGCTGCTTGTTGAGGAGCACTTTGGAGATAGACCAGTGTTTCCTTCTGCCTTTCCCTGTGGTAACACGGTGATGTCCTTATTATCGTTATTATTAGGTTGCTATCGCCAAGAGTTTTGCAAGCTAATGTGTGACCGTCTGAAACTCAGCACATGGAAAGTGCAGCTTGGAGTGCTACAAGCCATGAATGCCTACTTTCAAGGGTAATTCCTCTTTCTGCAATCCATTTCACAAATCACTTCAGTGATTTGTCTTCTCTTTCTTGCTTGAAACTGTTTAATGAACTTCATGACACTGAATTCTTGGAGAAGTTGAGCAGCTTCTGTCCCAGTGATGCATGGTGATTGATTGTTTTTGCATTTGACAGGCTAATGCTGTTTGATGAAGAGCACTCTGACCCTGTGGCTTTGACAGAAATACTGTTGGAAACCTGTTCCTCTATCACCCATTCTTTAGGTAAATGGACTTCTCCTGGTTTGTAATGGATGATGAATTGCTTGTTAATGCTGTTGTCCTCTGGGGGTTTGTGTGGTAGAGGAAATGCAGAATAAGCAGAAGTTGTCAGAGGCAACGTTTAACTGTTCCTTGCACTGCAGTGTGATTATTGTGAAGTTGCAGTGTTCAGGACGGTACTGTGCAGGGTGCAGTTCACAGAGAAGTGCATTCCTCTTGTGCAAGAGAGCTCTGCAAGGAGGGGGAGAGGCAGACAGCAGACCATGCAACCTCTCAGAACACAGACTATTCCTGATTTAATGGAACACAAGCTTTTCTCCTCCACCATTCAGATTTCTTAGATACATATGCATTATGCATCCGAGATTATAGTATCAAAAAGATACCTCAAATTTTCTCAGATACCAGTGCATGAAAGGTCCAAGGCTTATAGAGGCAGTTTATGCTCTACCAGAGCAGAGTACCCATATATAAGTGCTGTTTGTGTCATGTTGACAGTCATGGGCCTCTTCGTTACTTTGGTAGTGTTCCCATTTGTCCTGTGACTGTAACAGTGCCCCATCTCTCATACCTGCATGTGATCTTGTTTCTGATGTGCTTAAAGACAGCGCCTACTTTAGTGCTAGCAGCCAACTCAGAGACCCCTTTGGAGAAAATTTCTTTTAGGTATCAGTCGTCATGGAATGAAGAGGAGAGTCCTCACCTTAATGAGATTTTAGCTCAGAGACCAAGTAACATTTTGTGACAAGATTGTGCTTGGTGGCTGGCATGGGGTTTATGTAGGCTCTCTTAATGCTACTTGTTAACATTTGTGCAGTCTCCAACCAGTACAAATCACAACAATCACAGAAGTTGTCTGCGATCACCCTGCAGCTATGGCAGCATTTTGTTCCCTGTTGGAATATATAAGGAATAGTAGCTCTGTGGTAGTGGCAGAGGCAATGCACAAGGTTTAGTTGACTTGTCAACCTCCAGTTGTTGACTTTCTGCCATTCAAATGTGCCTAGTGTTCAAGTGCATTGCAGACTGACAGCACAAAGAGCTCAGTGAGCTGTGTTAACAAAAGTAGTCTGGAGATCACAGAGGTGACTGCTTATTGTAAGGTTAGTGCATTTGGTTCTCAATGTAGTTTTTGGTTTTCTTGTCTGTTTTCTTATAATCCCTTAGAAAACAAAAGCTACACGTCCATAAGAACAGAAGCTTTGTCTGTGATACAACTGCTGCTCACCAAACTACAAGGTGAGACATTTTACTTGCCACCTGGAAGAGCCACTTCTTGGTAAAGATGGCACCTGGCTGTATGGCCTGGAGCTCTGCAGAGATGGCCTCACCTTTTGCTTGCAGCACTGGGCAATTCTGGGGAAGCTGGGACTTGGAAGTAGTAAAAGCCTTGAAGTAGCTAAGGCTAATATCAAGTTCTAAAGTACCGAGGAAAAATGTTCAGCAAGGAGGGTCCCACAGGGAGCTTGCAGAACTGTCTCGTCAGATCTGTCTGTGTTATGTTCAAGTTCCATAGAAGGAGGAGCTCCTCTTAGTACAGAAGAGTGATTTTTACCTTTTCAGTGTCAAGTTTGGTTTCTCATTGTTATTAGTATTCAAGCCTTGCAGAATTGACTTCATAGGGTGAGATTTTCTTAGGGCTCAGGTTTATATGTGTCTGCAGTTGTTAAGTAGCAAATTTTTCCTTCGGGTTTCTGGTATGCACTTCATGTTTCCTTTATTCTGGAAAAAATCTTACATGCCTCTTTCATTAGCCAGTTGTAACATGGGAAACATGTGATTCTTCAGGCCCTTGTGTTCACATGTTGTGGGCTTAGATAAAGACACCTGGTCTAGAGAGGTGCAACTGCCTGGCAGGAGGCAGCACATGCACCTGAGCATTCAGGTGACTCAGTTCTCCTAGAAGCACTGTATGGACTGTGAGTGAAAGGTTGAAGCAGTCACTCTTTTAGCCTGTTTGGGGAAATCAATGTCCTTTTGGAATTTTTTTGTTTTGTTTTCTGGTGTTCATGTCCAATGTCTGTCTGTCTTTATCCGCACAGAAGCTCAACAGTGGGAAAGCCTGACACGAGAAAACAGAGAGCTCCTCATTCGTTCATTGTCTACGATGGCATCAGATAGCAGACGTGAGCTACAAGAGAGGGCATTGATGTTGAAGAAAACACTTGAAAATCTTGACTAAGTTATAAAACATAAATTTCAAAGTGCCATGTAAAACAAAAACAAAAAAGTGCAGTGGTCTGAAAACCAAGTGGGGAACTGAAGATTACTCTGTAGGATGCATCATTCCTGGCCAAAATAAAAAATGCCTTAAATTCTTTTCCCCATTAGTATTATTTTTACTCTTAAGCTGATTGTTAGTTGTTTCATCAGCAAATACCTCTCTCTGCCCTAGAATGTTTGTAAATGTGCAACATAAAAAATGCAAGGGCAAGATGCTTTATTTTTTTTTTTAATTGGCAGAAGAATGTTGCTCAGACCCCCCTTTGCCCTTCAAAAAAACTGTTGAAAATCCACCAGCACAGAAAGTAGAAGCATATTTAGTTTTCTTACATTTTTTGTATGTAGAGATCTGTTAACTGGTGTCTACTCCAGTAGTGCTGGTGTTTGTTATCTGTAGAGAACAAAATGCTTCCCTTGATGAGGCCTGTATTTGACTCCTGTGGCTTCCCAGGGGCAGGGTTTCATCTGATACCCACCTCTGCTTCTGCTTGCTCCTCCCTTGCAGCCTGTTGTCTGTGCATTATGAAAGGCAGAGTACTGTTAACTTGGCTCTTTCCTCCTTCTCTGACCTCAGCATGGATTGACCGAGACTATGCCTTCCCCAGCTGGCAACCTTGGCCTCCCAAACTTTAAATGAGAACTTTTTCCCCCAAAGGATGCACAAGAGAGCACTTTACTGAGCTGTGTGGGACAAAGTTGAGCCTAGTTGGCACCCAGGTGGAACACTGCTCTTCTCAAAATTGTTTTGCATGGACACTCCCTAGCTCCAGGAAATTAAAAAAAAAAAAAGGAAAACAATCTTTTTTAGATATGTTTTTGAAGAGCATTTGAAGTTTGAAATTATACATTTTTTTAATAGTGGTAATGTTTTATTCCCTTCCTGTTCGTAAATCTGTTCTTGCTTTAGAAACCTGTAACAATTTAGACTTGTCAGTATTTGTAAGAAACTGAATCATCTGTCATTTATCAGAGCCCAAGTCATGCTGGTTTCTAGCAATTAGCACTTAAGATTATATCTGCATTAACATGGGAGTAAAATTGCTATATGGTGATGTGGCCCTGCTGCCTGTCTCCTTTTTTCCCCCTGTTCTGACATAAGACAAATCTGACCACTATAGCAGCAAACTTTAATAGTGTGAAGATAGTGCTGCTCCATAATCTGACCAGTATGTGTACAACTCTTTGGGGATAAATGCTTTGCTGATGGTGAAATAAAATTATTAGTGTGGGCAATATCATGTTCATGGCTTTCAGCACCAGAAGGCTTGTTTCTTTTCTTGCAATCTGCAGCTCCTTTCAGATCTGCTCTGTTAAGGAGAGGATTGCTCCAATGACATAATGTTTCCTCCATGCCCATTTATTCAGATTCAGGTGTGCAGTACCTACTTTCCCCTCAGGTGCCATTCCCCAGTCAGTGTTTCCTGGTACTGTAACAATCTTGTTGTCTGACTTGCTCTCCATAGGGAAGAATGTAATTTGTGGACACCTGGTAAGAGGATGTCAGGAAGAAATGGGCAGAGCTGTCCCACTGTGGCTCTTGTGTAGCAGAAACCTCAGCGAGCACTATTGCATTGTACATTAGAACTGGTCAGTGGGCAACTCCTTGGTGCTGGGAGCTGGTGCTACTATGTTTTGATTTACACCTTGTTGCAGGGAGCTGCTTTTTGTTTACGTGTAGTTTGAACTATTGAGCACAGTGTACATTTTAAAATTTTACTGGGCAAAATCATTTTGCAGTATCTTTCAAAACTTGCTTACCGTGACATGTAGTGTCATGAGTGCTCTTTTTTTTTTTCTTTTTCTTTTTGTATTAGGTGAATATTACCGGTGATGCTTGGCTGTAGTTCATTGTCTGACTTGGGTTTTTTCATATTAGTGAGTGACAGTAACAGAAAAGTAAGAGCCTCCATGTCTCTGGTAATTTGAGCTTTCACTGTGGACTGGAGTATTCAGAGGCAATGCCTAGTATGGTCAAATGACTGTACATAGAATAACTGTAATCATTGTCAATAGCAACCTGAATTTCTCTATTGGGGATTTACACTAGAGGGAAGAGCGTATTCTAGGAACTCTATAAACAGCTGGATTAACAACTCTGGCCAAGAGTGTTAGGAAGGTTAGAGACAGTATGACACTTTCTGAATCACAAAGCAATATGTCTTTCTCGTGATTACAGAGCAGATTCAGAGCTCCTCTCTTAAAGCATGTGCCTATACCCAAAACCTACCTGTATAAAAGTTAAGTCAGAGGTTTGATTTCTATCCCCCTCACATTTGTAAACTTGATAGGATTAAAAAAAAAAAAAANGGGCAATCTATTTCAGTCCCCACTGGAAAAAAAAAAAAAAAAAAAAAAAAAAAGATGTGGCCTTCCTAGAGTTTCTCCTCTAAAAGTGATTGCACTATGTAAAACACACTGTACTTTGCCCAGCACGGGCATTTCTTGTGCTGCTGCAATGCTTTGTATACCTGGAGTGCAGTGCGCAGACTCAACTCTAGCACTCTCGCTCTGACTTACAAGCTGTTGCTTAAATGGATGTATATTGAGAAAAGTTTTCTAATGTTGCAAGATCTCCATCAAATTTACTGCAATCTGTACTGTCCAAATATGTGAATGGTCTGACTGAAAGAAAAACCCTCCTGCTTACCAAAAAGGTAAAAAACAAATAAAAGCTGCATGACCTGTTCCTTGGAGTGACTGGTAGTGTTTTTTCTCCTGTGGTGGATATTTGTTTAGATATTTGGTGGATATTTGTTCCTGTACTCCAGATTCAGGGTATGCTGCTGTTGTGCTCCACACTGGCCCACTGCCTTCGCCTCATGGAGATGCACAGTGGCTCTGCAGCCCTAAAAGGAACTGTCTGTTTTTGAACCCATAGCTTGGTCTCCTGCAACCAGGCAGGGTTAGGACATGTGTCTGTATTACACATCCTTTGCATTTATGAGATATGCAGTCTTCTATATATTACATATATATGGTAGATGAGGCCATGAGATTGAAAACTTACTAAAATAATATTAAAGAACTTCAGTATTTCCAAATTATTTCAGACATGCACACATTTCCCCCCTGGTGCAACCTCAATTATATGTACTTTTCTAAACAGTATTCAGACAGGAAGAAAAAGAAGGAAGAGACACAAATGAGGTAAGCAGAGGACTGCACACAAACACAAACCACAGTGATGCTGGCCACCAAGTCGCTGAAGTGTCATCTGGCAAGGGAAATGCTGTAAGACCGTACACAGATCACAGATCATGGGTCCTGTGCTGTGTGTCAGAGCTTAGGACATCCTTT
>VXBI01010766.1:9874-50896 GCA_013397375.1 Toxostoma redivivum
TAGTCTTCTGAGCTTCTTATTTGTTCCTATATCAGTCTGAAGTGGATGTGATGTTCCCATAAAAGTGTATGTGAAGATGATGTGGCCAAGGAGAGCTGAAAGTGTAGGAAGACTGTATTCCTTGGAAAATCCAAAACTGATAAAAGTGCTATATTCAAATTCATAGATACCAAGTTTTTATTATGTAGAACATTCTGAAGTTGAGGATTGTTGTAACTCATTCCTTAAAAAAATTGGATTCTAAAGGAATTATTTATTGTTTAATAATTTTATTTAATTTATTTAATTTANTTCAGATCTTTTACGATACCTAAAGAGGTGATAATAAATATTTATTAATGATGACAGTTCAAGAAATGAGTATGAATATGCATGAAACTTGTTCTTGCTGGTATAACTGGATTCATTTGACATCTTTTGGAGAGAGGCGTAATTTTAATATCTACCCCTTTGACAGGTGACAGGTTAGGAGGCAGAATAAATATGCAACGATTATTTTTTAACCTGTTTTTATGTGTTTGCCTGAAGAGTGGATCAGGTTCCTGTATTTGGCTCCCTAAGTTTACAGAGAGCTGTGGAAGAAATCAAGTACTTTTCTCTGTTTAGTTTTGTTTAGTTTTATCTGTGTTTTTTTTTTTTTTTTTTTTTTTTTTTTTTTTTTTTTTTTTTTTTTTTTTTTTTTTATCCATTTCCATATATGAACACTTCAACTTTTACTTTTAAAAAGAGGATCAGTGCTATGGTATACAGTATTCTGTGCCCCAGAGAGAAAAATATGTTTATACAATATGGAAAAACATTAGGCACAGTAGGTCTGGGCTGTTCTGACCTTCATTAAGTATGGTTTAACTCTGAGAAGTATTTAGCTTTCTCAGTTTTTCAGCTGCAGAATGAGAGAGCACATGTGAAGAAAACTAAAATAGTTTGTTGGCATGCCTAGTAAATACATCTACCTGAAAGATGACACCAGAGTTCTATGAAGCTGATTTTTAAAGTGTTGCTAAGGATGTGATGCTGTATAGGTTTGTGCCACAGAATAATTTGTCAGAACTATGACTTTTTGACACCAAATGAACAGGACTGGTGAGAAGATTGGCTTAGTAGTAGTTAGGGTTTTAGGCAAGCATCCTGCAAGATTCTTTTTGTCTTCCTATATCAATTAAAGCTGAAGTGCCACAACATTCCAGAGAGTGCAGTATCTTCACCCTTTCACAAAAGCACTATTCTTTGTTGAAATTTTGGCTGTGACTGAGAGATTACATTTTCTGAATTGACAGGGGCTAGTGTTTAGGACAGATTCAAAGAACTGGGTTTTTTTTTTTCTAAACAACCATCTGGAATAAGCTTATTCTTGCTCATTAAAAATACTTGTGAATTTTTGGCAATGTGCCTTCATCTAAATTTTTATTCTTCAGATATATAGTAGTACAAAACACAGAAGCCGTAGAACTAAAATTTAATTTAGTGCTATTGTGAAATAATAATTTTATTACAGTACTGACTAATGCATTGTGAAAATTTGATCAGCATGTTAGTGTCTCTTTCTGAATTAAAACTTGTGGTTTTATTTTTAAAAGGCAAGAAAGAAAACCCCCACAATTTTTAATTAACTATTCTGAGTTAAGGGTGATAGCTTTATAAGTAATGGAGAAAGCCGTTTTCTATGGAAATGTATTCTTTCAGCTTCACCTCTTACTGCAGAAAATTGCTTCATAGTTGTCTTGGTTCTTGTAACTGATACACTCACTGCCAGAGAGGTAGGTTATGGTTTTCTCTGTTTGTCCAGCAGGAGGAGTGCAATTACTGCTAGAAATAAAGAAGATGGTAATTAAACTGATTATGTTTATGATAGCAGAAAAAAAATATATGGTTCAAATAAAATGAGCTTATTAGTTCTTCTGCAAGCTTTGGTGATTTTCAGAGATTAACAGAGGAATATTCTTAATTTTACATCTTCATGAAAAGATATCAGGAAACCCGTAGGTTTTAGGAAGTAGTCAATCTTGTGAATAGTGAGATGAGAAGAATAAATACTAGATTTCTTATCACTACATAGTTGCTCTCTCCGTGGCTCTGCTGGTACAGATTCTAGATACAGCTGGTCAGATTGCAGAAGTAAATGCTTTGGCAGTGTATTTTACCTTATCTATAGAAGGCTTTTAATCTTTTAAGCAAAAGAAATTCTGCTGATACATTCTGTTTGCTAGAAATGTTGCAACAATAATTGTCATAGCCAAACCTCCTGACATACAAAAACCTAGGCCCCTTTGCTCTAGTTTAATTTTATTTTGTTTCTATTTCTGCAATTACAAATCATTTGACTTTGGAAAAGGATTTTTGCAGTAATATTAATATTATGCATTGACTAATATTAATTAAAATATGGAAATATGTTTCATCCAAAGTCCATTTATACTATAAAGAGAGTCTAAAGGAAACTTTTCTCATAGAATCACAAAATTATGTATGGGATGGGAGGGGTTTTTTAAAAATGAAAACATCAAAATTTTCCTTTCCAGCGTTCTGCAAAACCAATCGAACCCTTACTCTCCTGCAGTATAGTTATAAGGACAGTACATGAATCTTGAATTAAAATCCTTTCTCTTTCTTCCTGCAAAATCTGCAGTCTGTATTTTTTAGTTTGCTTTCTCAAAAGCCTGGTTTTCTTTTGTATTGTATGCTGTTTTTGTGATAGCCGAGCTGATAGACTGACTTCATCAGCAGGCTGGGACAGATCTCACAGGCATTTACAACTGAGCACAAACAAGCAGGTTATCATGTGTTACACAAAATATCGTTCCCCAAGAAAAAAGGGGTTTCTTTATATATTTTCTTGTATATTAATCTCTGTGTGTGTAATATTTCAGTAAAGAATAAAAAATCAATAAAATTTATCTTCCATTGTAAATGAAAAATTATGAAGATAGTCTCTTCTGGATCAGATACAATAGTCCTATGTTTCCTTCTGAAGGCTCTGTCCTCAGTATAGTGTGCTGCTTTAAAGGAATACTGTAAATCCTTGTAAACAATTACACAATAGTGCACATGACAGGGACTTCTTATACATTTTTGAGCTTTTTTTTTTTGTTGTTGGTATGGTACGAAGAGAGTTGAATTTGGAAACAGTGATCTTATAATGGACTATGATCTAGAGCTGGACCCATTGTTGTTTTTGACCTCTCTCTTCTATGATAGTATAAAGCCATGGTTGCTATTGTCCTAGTCAATGGTAGCATTCATTTTAGGGGTCATCTATGTAGAATTTTGTGAGTCATTCTATTACTAAAGTCTGGTTGCCAAAACACTCAGTTACTGCATATACTTTGGTTTTCTATAGAAAACGTTGTTCTGTTTGTACAGATTTGAGGGCCCAGTATTGATTTCCAGTTCATAATTGCTTAGGAATTAATTTGCTAGGGATGTGGAAGAAAAGAGAGGGCATATGGGAGGAATATAGGAGTATTGACAGGTTATGCAGAGATGCAACAAGGAGAGGCAGGGCCTGTTGGAATTGGATCTGTCAGGGGATATCAAGGACCACGAGAAGGGCATGTACAAGTGTATCAGCAGCAAAAGAAAAAGTAGGGAAAATGTGGGGAAGCTGCTGAAATCACATGGGTGACCTGGGAACAGAAGACACAGAGAGGGCAGAGTGAATTCCTTCTTCACCTCAGATTTCACTGCTGAGGCCATCCTTCAGGAATCCCAGACCCTGGAGGCAAGAGAGGAAGGCTGGAGAAAAGACGACTTGCCCTTGGCCACTGAGGGTTTGGTTGGAGATCCTTTGGCTGGGCAGACAAAACTGTAAATCCATGGGCCCTGATGGGATGCACGCACAGGTGCTGAGGGAGCTGGCAGATGTTGCCAAGCCCACTCTGCATCATCTTTGAAAAATAATGGAGAAGAGGTGATGACTGGAGGAAAACCAGTGTCACTCCCATCTTTAAAAATGGCAACAAGGAGGTCCTGGGAAACTACTGGCCAGTCAGCCTCACCATCATCCCTTGGAAACATCACTCTGGAGGCCAGGACCAAGCATATAAAAGAAATGAAGGTCATCAGGAGTAGTCAGGATGGACTTGCCAAAGGGAAATCATGTTTGACCAATCTGATGGCCTTCTGTGATGGCATGGCAGGATAGGTTGACAAGGGGAGAGCAGTGAAGGTTGTCTACCTGAGCTTCAGCTATGATTTTGACACTGTGTCCCATAACATCCTCATAGGTGAGCTCAGGGAATGTCAGTTAGAGGAATGGACAGTGAGGTAGGTCAAGAATTGGCTGAAGGCGGAACTCAGAGAGATGTGATCAGTGGAGCAGAGTCCAGCAGGAGGCCTGCAGTCAGTGATATTCCCAAGGGATCAATACTGGGACCAATCTTACTCAATTTGTTTATCAGTGACCCGGAGGAAGGGATCAAATGCACCTTCAGCGAGTTTGCTGATGACACTGGGAGCAGTGGCTGATCCAGAAGGCTCTGCTGTCATTCCATGGGACCTGGATCAGGTGGAGGGTTGGGCAGAGAGAAACCTGATGAGGCTCAACAAGGGCAAGTGCCAACCCTGCACCTGGGGAGGAACAGCCCCAAGTGCCAGCACAGGCTGGGGCTGACCTGCTGCAGAGCAGCTCTGTGGGGAAGGACCTGGGGCTCCTGGTGGATCACAAGTTGTCTGCGAGCTGTCAGTGCCCCTGTGGCCAGGAGGGCCAATGGTGTCCTGGGGAGCACAGGGAAGAGTGTGGCCAGCAGGTCCAGGGAGGTGATCCTGCCCCTCTGCTCAGCCCTAGTGAGGCCACACCTGGAGTGCTGTGTCCAGTTCTGGGCTCCTCAACACAAGAGAGACAAGGAGCTACTGGAGAGGGTCCAGTGGAGAGCCACAAGGATGATCAGGGGTCTGGAGCTTCTCTCTTACGAGGAGAGACTCTGGGAGCTGGGTCTGTTTGGTCTGGGGAAGAGAAGACTGAGAGGGGATCTCATCAATACATTGAAGTATCTCAAAATATGGTGTCAGGAGTTTGGTGCCAGACTCTTTTCAGTAATGCCCAGCAACTGGTTGAGGTGCAGTTAACTAAAGCAGAAGACATTTTACTGCAACATGAGGCAGAAATTCTTTACACTGAGGGTGGCAAAACACTGGAACAGCTGCCTAGTGAGGTTGGTTGTTGAGCCTCTCTGGAGACACTCAAAATCCACCTGGATGCATTGTTATGTCACCTGCTCTAGGTGACCCTGCTTTGGTAGGGGGCTTCGACTGAATGATCTCCAGAGGTCCCTTTCAACCCTAATCATTCTGGGATTCTGTGAAATGGGTTTCTTCAGCCTGGAAAAGAGAAGGCTTCTATTACCTGCAGGGATCTCACAAGAAAGATAGAGAGCTTCTATTTACAGGAGCATGCAGTGGCAGGACAAGGGGGAATGGCCTCAAACTGACAGTAGGTTGAGATTTCATATTAAGAAGAAGTTCTTTACTCAGAGGCTATAGAGGCACTGGAAGAAGTTGCCTAGAGAATTTATGGATGCCCTGTCCCTGGAAATGTTTAAGGCCAGATTTGATGGACATCTGAGCAGCCAGCTGTAGTGAAAGATATCCCTTCCACAGCAGGGGAGTTGGGACCAAATGATTTAAGATCCTTTGCAATGCAGACCATTCTGTGATTATGTGATCTTTAGCGTGAAAAGTCTGTCCTTTTTTGTACCTCTAGTTTAATGTGGGTTAAAAGAGTCAGATGAAACTGCAACTTCTCTTCTGTATGCTAGGATTTTCTTTTGTCATGTGTTTGGTGATGTATTTTTTTTTATGCTGAAAACGATGTTCAAGAGAAGGAACTCTTCTAAATTAAAGTTGCAGGGGATGCTAATGGGGGAGTGTCATACTAGATTCAGAATGTAACTTTGCTGTTGGCACTCTTCTCTTAACATTTTACTGTTTTCTGTGAAGTTGAGCTTGAATACATCAAAACCTTTCTAATATAATAAAACATATCAATGAAGATATGAAGTAGTATTTTGCAACTAGTAGAAGTTGCGTCTTATCTTGCTTTTCTTTAAAGCTTTCATTAGCTAATGGAAAGGGAAATAAAGAATAGTATGACTGCTTTTGAATTGATTTATCTTTGAATTAGCTCATTAAATGAGTAAGAATAGTTAAAAGAAATGGAAATTAATATATTTTGTACAGCAGCAAGAAAGACCAGTATTAACAAGGGAGGGGAGAGGGGATGCACTGTTACAATCATTTGGAAAAGACTGTTGGGATTGTTGACTTTCTTCACAGCTTTAATAGGCAGTTTAAACTTCTTTACCCAGGTTTATATTTTGAACCTTCATGGAAATTACTTAAATGAAACATCAGATTTTTGACTTTGCTAAACATAATTTGCTTTAACTAGTCTCTGTTTAATTAGAACCCAGTATCCCTCTTCCTCAAGTTCTAGTAGTATGAACATAAGCAGTGCTGTGTTTCTTTTTTTTTTTTGTTGTTGTTTTGTTGGTGATTGGGGTATTTTTTTGTTTTGTTTCATTTTGTTTTGTTTTTTTGTTCACTTCTCTTCTATATTCTGGTTGTAATTTCAAGGTTACTTGAAAGGTTTTAATACTTTCCTGCCATGATCTAGCTTTTGTAAGTGGGAAAATAGATGTGTATATTCAAAAGACATCCTTGAGAACGTAATTGTAATTTAAAAATAAGAGAATGAAGTCTGAACTCACAGTTCACAGTTCAATGTAGCTGCCATGTAAAAATGTTCTCCTGTGATAAAAAATAAGGTGCTCTATCCTTTGAAGACATTACATGACACTGTAATGCTTTTCATATTTTCTCCTGGATAGAAAAGACTTTATAATGCAGCTGATCAAATACATCCATATTCCTGTGTACACTGAAGCATCTGTACTGTTCACCCTTATCCAAAGTGGCAGTAGTCCACTCAAGGCCAAATTTAAAAGTTGTTTGGATAAGAGGCAGCACTACAGTGAGAACAATCCAGTCCAGATACTTGGGCTTCTAGTATAATCTTCAGGTGTCAGTCTTGGAATGTTGTTTATTTACTTTCAGAGAAGGCAATGTAAAAAGGAAGTGTGCTGTGCCTGGTAGCTGAGATATAAGAGTTTTAATAAATCATACTGTTTAACAGAGTAGTTTTCCTGTATTATATAGTTTGTGTGTAGTAATCTGTCACAGTTTGAGATGGAAAATTCAGAAATACCCTGTTTGAGATTTGTTCTATTCCCAAAACCTTAACTACTTGAAGGAGTTTTTTAACAGTCTGGCAAAATAAACACCCAGCTGTTAACGTGTATAAAGAGAAGATTATTGGTTTCTGCTTTTAAAACATAAATAAATATATCAATGATGTGCAGTGTAGTTCAAAATGCAATATTTACCTTCAGCTTTAAGGCTTTGTGAACACCTCTTACAACTCTTACCTAGTATTTCCACTTGGTTCAAAGACTTTAATTTGTAACGGCTAAAGTCTCTCTCTTCTTTCTGTCTTGTTCTAGGATGTGTTTGTATTTAGACATGAACTTGCTCTCCTAAGAATATCTGCCTTCATGGGTCTTACAATATTAGGTGGAATAAGTCGACTCTTTTACACTCAGCTAATGGGTATTTTCACTGTAAGTATCTAATTTCAGAAATATATATTAGTTTTATTTTCAGTACAGTTAGCCAAAGCAGAAAAGCATATTGCATTTCAGGGAAGACTAGAAAAATACTTGCATTATGAGGCACTTGTTTGATACGTGGTCTGTCAAGCCTTTTGACACCAGTAAATCTAAGGAGCTCTCTAGCAAACAGGTGTCTAATAATTCCACCATCAAGTCAATTTCCTGATTTGTATTAGATAAATAAGCTCATACCTTGTCCTGGAATTGCTCAGTGTACAGGGTATGTAGTTGATTTTTGGTTTTATTTTAAACTCTTGTGTGCCTTAGTCAAAATTACGTGACATTGAGGCTAGCTGATAAATCAAATTCTGAGAACACAGCATCTTTGTTAAGCATTTTGATAAATATGCTTATGTTCTTTTTTTTGTTAATTTGCAAAACTGTGGAATGTAATCATGTGCCATTTACAGTCTAGATGTGTATTCTGCATTTAGATATACAGAAAAAAAATCCTTTGCATGGAAAAATTTTCCAGATAAATAAATTTAGTAATGTAATAAATATGTACAAGAAACAAGTCTTTTGGCATAACATTTTGTTCTATACATTAGAAGTTAATAGCTGCCAGCAAATTCTTTAAAGTTATCTTGAGAATCCATACAAATGATTAAAATATTGTTCTACACAACAGAGAGGGTACATTTTTTGGTATGTACATGTTGAAAGAGTCTGTGATCTTGCCTGCTAACTTTTTTTTAAAGACAGTAATGTACAAAACGGCAGCATCTTTGTGGCTACAACTGTTGGAGATCTGCCTTAGATTTCATTTTGGAATTATGAATGTTTGCACAGTATTAACTTAACAGTAGGTACACAATAGAAAAACCTCTCAACTGTATTGCATAATTCATTTGTATGGAATAAAGGAAAAAATTATGATGTAGTTTTTAATTATGTTAGATAAAGAAATACTAGTGCTTTTTGGTTTTACTGTATTACCCTTACATATTTACTGCCTTTTGCTTTTCCTGTCCTGTCTCCAGCTACTCTACCATAATGCATTCTGTACTTACTCTAAACCCCCAGGTCAACAGATTTACCTTTGTGCACCTTTACTGTGTGTCTGATTTCTGATCCAGGGTCTAGGTGACAGATTTTCTCTTCCCTGTTTAAATGTTATCTTTATGTCTGCATCATCTAGAGCTGAGATGTTTTTCTAGACCACCACTATGGTGGCTATCTAGCTGAAGTGGTGAATTCTGCTCACTAGTAACAGGTGAGACAGAGACAGAAACTTAGTGAGCCTAATTGTTCAGATAGTGAAATATTAATGTCTTTTCAGTTTCTGTTAAATGGGGATATATATATGAGAAGGATCAGAAAACCCATCTGATCAGTACTGCACTAAACCACAGATAGGATATAGAAGAAAACAAGGAACAGACCTTAAGTTTATCATTCTGTTCTGTGTGCTGCCAGAAGCTAGACTAAATTTTAACAGTGATCATTAGCATCCATTCAGATACTATTACTGGATATGAAGTAAGACCTCTCTGACTGAACCTATGTCTTTCAGATATACCTGAAACCTGGGCTGTTTCTGTTCTGACACAGGATACCAACTGTACTGCCACTGCAACAGGCACAAATGCCCAGTTGTAACTCACTGTCCTGAGCCTTAACACTTTCAGGCTGCTGCCACCATTGCACTATATTTATAAGCTGCTGTAAAGTTTTTCTGTATCAGTTGTATAGTATACTGTGAAGGACATCCTATTCCCTTACAGAGCTGGCAGCTACACTGGAACAAGTGTGGGGTGATAGCATTTTTAAGTCCGTTTTTTTTCTGAAATCATAATGACTGAGCTGCAGTATGCCTGGACACTCCTTTCTGTTGTTGCTTAAATGTGAAATAAGCATAATACCGTAATTGTGGATGCGGATGGTCTGTGAGAGGCAGTTGCTGAAAAGTACAGGTATTCATTAAGGCCTCTCACTGCACTTTACCTATTTCCCCCAATAGTGAAGGGGCTATTGTCACATGGACAAGTTTTTAGGCTTGATGAGATAACTGGAGAAGTAGAAATCCATTACTAGTATATCTCCCTTAATTCATTCACACCATGTGGATGCTGTTGCATTGACTCACTGAAGAATGTAGGTCGTGTAGTCTATCCCTCACTCAGAGCTTTTCATACCAGCACCACAATTTCTTCTTCTTTTTCATTCCTTTCTTTGTAAGTACAGAATTAGCAAGAATGAGCAATACGGTCGTTTTGAGGAAATCTGCTTGGCAACAACCAGTCAGACTTCAAACAAACAAAGCCAGTCTATTTGGTCCAGTTATGCTTAGCCTACAAGTGATATCAGAAACTCTTTCTGTACAAGTGGTTTTTGATTGCCAGCATTGTAGTGTGGAGGCTTGCTTCCTGCATAAGTGCTGACAGCTTTGACTAGCAACTGGAAAAGGCAGAAAAGGAGAGGGCAGCAGGTGAGTTACTAGTTTCTCTGCAGGCTCCCAAAATAACATGCCTGTGGTGTGGTACAGTAGGGAAACAATGAAACTGGTATGCCCACCCAGAAGCTGAGCACATTGAGTGTGCGAGACATTCAAGCCCTGTAGAAGCAATGAGCCATGAACAGTAAGAAGCAGTGATGTTTCCACTGTGTACTGTGCTGTAGTTAACATTCAGCATCTAGCCTTCCTGTGTAAATTAGGCAAATTGTATCTGAAATGAGCTCTATATTAAATATGGAATTAGTGCTGAAATTAATATAAGGTATAGATCTAAACTTAATATCAGAACACAATCATTAAAGTATGATAGTGCAGACAAGGACTTTGAAAGAAACTTAAGATGTTTGGAGGCACGGATATGCACAGTTAAAGCTTTCATGTCATGTGAATTTCTGCATAGCTATTAATGAAAACATTAATTTCAGTTATTCCTGAAGCTGCCTAGAGATGTGTGCAAGGGACAAGAGCATGGGCCTTTTGAAACAGGCAAAGCAACTCTTGTGCATATATGGTAATCCACATTTTTGTACTTCATGCTCTTGTGCCTCTTCTTGCAGTTTGACATATACCAGGATTAATTCCACAGCTCCTGGAAAAAAAGCTGTTTTTAAATAGTAGAGACAATAAGCATTGCAGCTCTGTGGTCTAAGCTTTGGTGGGTGCAAACTGTTGCTGAATGAGTCCAGCAGGTTAAGGTTTGTTGCTGTTTAACATTACTGTTTACCTGTATCTCAAAGTGCTGCAAAAATTTTTGGAAAGAAAGATAAATCTAAGATTTTTCAAACTTCAACCCTTTTGTAACAAGACGTTCTGATTCTCCAGAAGGTAAATTTGCCTGATCATTATTACATAATTTTCCAGAAATTAAGCCAATATCTTTGGTTTCATCTTAGTAATGTAAAGCTGAGGCCCATTTGTTTGAGGAATATTGGACATGCTTATTAAAAAAATTCCATATTCTTGGTTTATATTTTTATTTACAGAGGTTTATCCTCTTGCCACAGCACCAAGATAGATAAAGTTTATTGTGCAGAACAAATGTGCACAAGTGATGTTTGTGTACATTTTTAGAAGCAGTTACACTCTACTAGAATTGAGCTAAGTGCTAGATTGACAAGCCATAAGAATAAGCAGAAATTTTTTATAGGTTTTCATAGGATTGGCATTTTCTTCTCTTTGATGTATTTTTTCAGAAGTTGTAAAATGTATGGCTGTCACTGCGGTTTGGGGGTGGCCAGGGGTCCCCAGGCTGCTTTTGCAGCCCTCAGTGACACNCTCCATGGGGGCCCTTTCTAGGGATTCAGGGAGATTGTCTGTTTTGGGAGCACTTTCTGCTCCATCCACAACTGGCTGAATGCATTATGGAAAGAACATATCTGATATCTTCCATTGTGTTTTTTCTGGAATGGAGCTGTAGTTAAAAACAGAAAAGCAAAGCAGCCCATTATGAAGTGGAGGTGAAGTCTTCTGCCATGTGTGCTAGCACTTCGCAAAATTCAGGTTTGTTGCACGGTTGTGTGATCCGTGCCTGTCACTGCATAACTGTCCTTAGTTATAGCAGTAGATCAATTTTTAAAAGCTCTTTAGAAAAATATACATGTATTCTGCATATGTGTGTATTCTACTGTTACCCTGCTTCATGTGGTTCAAGGTGCTTTGAAAAAATATATTGTCTGGCAAAAATGAAAACTTTGTAAGTTGTATACTGAAATTTCTCTCTTACAGGGACAATGTTCTTGAGGCTGTAGTGCTTGATAAGGTGATTAATAGATGAAGTAACTTACCACACAGTAATTTCTTTGGGTGCATTTGCCACCACTGTGATTGTGGTATCAGTCTTAGGGTATCATTAGCACAAGGCTATTCATGACTCATTTGGAGGTCCAGGAAGCCAAAGAGCAAAGGAGGTGACTTCCTACAATGAGAGGAGAACAGCTGGTTGACAAAAACTGACCTTAGAGGAACTTCTGACATGAATTGTTCCGATGAAGAGGGGAGCAGCTGAGGTGGCCTCTGTATACAGGATTAGTGCTTTCTCCCTAGAAACTAGCATATGTGAAAGACACTTCTATCAGAAGTGGCACATGGCTCTTCTCATCCTCCTTCTCCAGGTGCTTTCCCCAAGCTTTATTTGCCTCTAATTTTGTTATCATCCTGAATTTTGATACTTCTTCTAGCATGTACTTTACATTACTCTTGGGAAGTTTTATTTGGATACTTTAGAAATAGAAATATCTAGGTTCTCGCTAATTCATAAGCCTCTGAAAGAGGGAGAAATTAAAAATCCTAATTCAGGAACTCTAGGACTCTTAAGAAGATATTTCTCTTAAAATCTCATCAACAATTAGTATTCTTATTTAAAATATTAAAGTTTTAAACAACTAGGTGTAAAAATTTGGTTTCACCCATGAATTAAACAGAGATAATTTCAAAAATGAACATGAATTTTTGTTGAAGGCCTGCCTGTCTTTTTCTTTACCACCCCTTTATTCCCTGTTACTTCTTGTAAAGAAACTTTTAATTTTCTATTCCTTAACTGGAAATTTATTTTCCTGAACTGAAGCCTGTGTTCTTACATTCTCAGGCAGCGTGATTTTTAAATTACATTATTTGAAAAGTGGATGCAAACTTCTAAGTAAAACAAACAAACAAACAAAAAATTTCTGGGAGTTGCACATTACAAGGGTTCAACTCTTTTACTCTCCTACTGAAAGTAACAATTTTAAAGATAATTGTTACTCTTTACTTCTGATCTCCTCTAGCTGCTTGTACTCTGCAAGTACTTGACTGGAATCACTGTAGAGTAACTAGATCGCTCCAGTATAGACTCTTTAAAACACCATGAAGGTAGATATGTGGGTTTTTGTTGGTGCTTTGTTGTAAGAAGTATTATTTATAGGTAAATTACCACTTTGTCCATTTCAGAAAGTTCTAAAATCTCCTGAAAAAAATTAAAAATACAGACAATCTGTCTTGTGCATGCACCTATAAATGACATTGTTTCAAAGTGACAAATCCAAAGTTTATCTAAAAAAGAGTATTTTGCACTTAAGCTGGAAGAAATTATTGAGAAGGGTGTATCTGTATTATTAATTTTTATTTCCATTTGCTTTTTTTCATGTAATTATATGAAATAATTAAATTTATTGGGAAGCTAAATCAAACAGTACCCAGAAACTTGCTTGCTTTCTCAAGACATATTTTCTTGACATGTGTTTTTAAAGAATTTTTCACTCATGTTTATATGTAACAGATGTTTATTTTCCTCAAAAAAATCCCATAACTAGCCTATTTGTTCATTTATTCATAGGAAAAGGCATAAATTCACCAAGGGAAAAAAGTCTCTTTTATCAACCTCAGATTGTTTCTGATGTATGGTTCTTGAAGGTACAGAGCTCTTATAAAAAGAGTGCTTTGATTCAGTCTTTTTAAAAAAAGTGGAATGGCCAGGATGCTCATGTGTTTATTAGAAGACTAGCCCTAGCTTTTATATTTCTCTTGCTCATATTCCATTTCAGTTTTAAGAAATTCCTTTTCTATGTCTTATACATTAAGAGTTAAATGGCTGATAAACCCCAGTTTTTCTATTTATACTGTAGGATTCTTCTATTTGTTATGTTTGACTGACAAGCCATTACTGTAGAACATGTAAAAAAATGATGTGGCGTGCTGTTTTTTAAACAATGGCTTTTCTGATTATTTTGATATTTTTAAATATCTAGTGAGTTTTTAAATTGCACCAGATACTGCTAAGAAGTATTCACTTTGTTGACCATTTTTTAAAAACTGGTACCTTTTGCATATATGAGATTTTCTTCTTCTCAAGATCTGTCATGTTCTTTATTTTGTTGGCTGCCACCTGTCTGAAGCAATCAGCCACTTCTTTCTCTTTCTCTGTACAAAAGGAAAATCCGGTCTTCCCATGGATGGTGGAAGGTAACAGGATAATCAGTTCAACAGTGATCCTCTGATGTCATTGTGGGAGCCCTGTAAAAGCGGATTATCTGTGACCCAGATAAAATAATTAGAAATTACTTGGACACTTACAAATAACTGATCTACTAATCTCATTTCCAAAGTTAAAAAAGGCCTGTCTCTCAACGTAACACTACCAGATGTTTCAGTTAAACAGCATCCTTTGCAGAGACTAATCTGAACCCTAATTTTAAAGGATTACCTTTGATTGTTTTTATCTCAAACACTAAACAGTGTTTTCATTTTCCGTATGTTCTAATAAACTATTTCTGTGGAAGAAAAGAAATGTTCTTAATTCTTCCACTATGGTCCATTAAATATGGTTTAATGTGATTTATGCTAGTATTGCAGAGAGAAACTTTTCATGGAAATTATTTAGGAATTAACTTGTTTCACTGGGGCAGAACTATTTAATAGATAGGCTTTTATAAATTTAATAGATACCATGTGGCCTTTGTGCATGGTAGAGGATGTATTATCATAAACTAAGTGGACAGTGACTTTATTAATTTAATTAATGCTACCAGGGTTTCCTGTTAATTAACTGTTTGAATGGTGTACAGTGATATGCCAGTATCCTGTTGCATCAGTACTTTCTGGAGGTGGAAAAGAGAAATTTCCCTTTATTTTCTTTAGGAAGGATAGAAAGGAAAATAGTGTTCAACTATTATGCAGAATATGCTGCCTACCACATATATTTTTCCCATGGAAGCTTTTAAAAATGTTGATACTTGCTTTTTATTGTTGCCCTGTTTCTCCTTTTCACCTTAAATTAGCAAGTGTATATTACGAGTTAGTTTTTCAACCTTTTTGCAAAGATTGAGTTTCAAAATAATGAAAATGTAGCTGCAGTTATTCTGTTAGTAAAATCAAGAGCTTTTTAATTCTTCATGTATTTTACTGTATTGATCCATTGCTGATTTAGTATGCAGAGTGACAAGTGGTCTAGTTCTGCTGAAATGCTTTTTGTCTTTAATAATAAGTATCATGTAATTAAAAATATTTGCAATCATATCTTTAATCAGATAATCTATTAAATACTATTTTGATTAGTGAATGCTAAGGGCTTTTCCTGTTTTTTCAAACATGGCAGAAGTGTAATCAAGGAATTATTAATCCTCGTAATTAAGTTTAGCATATTAAAAATTAGGATTGGTAGGGGAAATTAGGATTTCCAGGCAATTATATTCTTTATGTGGCTACAATATAGTGTAAGGTATAAAGTAATTACAGAGGGAAAGCAAAGTATATACAAACTATAACCCAAGGAGTAACTGGAAATTACTAACAGAAAATAACTTAATGTTAACATTATCTGTCTTCCTCTTCCTCGTTATTCTTATCCCTTCCCCTTTTCCTGTCTTACCTTTAATCCACCTATAGCCAGATCTCCTATTAGAAGACTGCGTGAAGTTCTGTAAATTAAATTGCCAGGAATTAGTAATATTAGCTCTTTGAATACGATTTTGTCAGCTGTGTAAATTCTATTGTATCTTTACCTTATTTCTCCCAAATAGGTTTGCAATTTGTTTCGCATTTTTAATGAATGTATTCTGATGTCTTTAAATACATATTTACCATAAAAATAAAATACTAGTATATTTTTAAAAACCCCTCTTTTATGAGCTATTTAAAATGTAGGAATAAATAGATGTATAAGACACTCTAGTGGCAAAAGACATTTTAATTGAAATGAATAATTTAAAATACTTTAAGGAAAAAGTGCAAGTTAGAAAATATAATCAGATTTTATATTGTGCAAGGAGTACAAAATAACATCGAATATCATGCCAAAATAATCCCTGGTTCATCACTCAAAAAGGAAGTCCTTTTATTAGTCTATTTTTCAAATAGTAAAGGTAGTACTTCTTACCACTTGAAGATAAGTAACTATAAAAATAATATTTGAGTGTTCCAAGGGCTGAGTACATTTTGTTTACATGCTGCTTGTCAGATTTAGACAGCAGACCATTAAAATGACTTCTGTGTGAAGAAGATCAACAACTAGTTTTCATAAATATTTTTCCCTTATATTTTTTATCTTAAGGTATTTGTAAGGATCAATAATTATAATATGTTTTGTCGTGTCTCTTGTCATGCATGCACCAAACATGCCATGGATTGAAATCGCCTGAAGTTAAGAGATCTGCTTGTATTGCCTTCATTGTAGATGTTTTCTTTTCATTGAGTCATCATCTGATATCCGATAAATAAGTCAGAAATCTATTTGCCTAAATTAATCAGAGCATAGAGGAGTGCAGGAATATTCCCTAGAAGTAACAGAGTGGAGTTAGTTTAAACTTAAAACATAACTAATAATTTTGAGACTGAACATAATTATAATAGATAAAATTAACCATCTTATATAAAAAGTATAGATTAAGGAAAGAATGCTAAACTATAGATTAAGAAAAGAATGCTAAAAAGCGGCCAAAAGTAAACCCAACATGTATTTAATGCCAAAAAAGGAAAATTTCTCTAATATGATGTATTCTTTTTATGTTTAGTATTTTATATTCTTGAGTTACTCACCTGTCACTTGCATGCACACCATGAAAGGATGTTAGAATAAAAAAAAAGTTTATATAAAGGATGCGTTGTCTTGAACGTTTCAGATAAAAGCAAAGGCTGCAAATCCAGGAAGGCTTGCAAGTTTTGTTTTCTCCTTTTCTGTTTCATCATACTTTTCTGCTGATTCACCTATACTGAACATGTGAAAATACTAAAAGCATGGCATAATGCTTACATTATACTACTGCAAGTATTTAATAGAGCTGTAATGATTGCATGTCACTTTTAGCAAGCACAAAAGAAAAATGGAACCAGGGATTGTAGCTGCATACTTTGGAGTTAGTCCTGTAAGTTACAAATTGCAGTTTGTACTTTGGAAAACACGAATCAATAACCGAAAAATACCCTTTGCATGTGCTTTTTGCATGATGAATTAGTTTATGATAAAACCCATCCTATAGGACAGTTTGTATAACAGTGCATGTGATCTTGTTAATTTTTTTTTGTCAGCTGGTTATGCTAAATAAAAGCATAGATGTGAAAGCTGCAGTTCTCTTTGGAGCTAACATGGATGCATTCATTTGCAAGTGAATATGAAGTTGGTTTGCTGAGTTCTGCTGGTGCTTTTACATACATCTCTTTTATCTCCATTCTTCTTCCTCTTACAGCAGTCCTAGCTGTGGCAGTAGCTTAATTTTGAATAAGCAAACTGCTCCTATGGACTGGTAGTATATCCTCAAAGTGAAAAAAAACCATATTCTTTTCTACCCTCAGCAGAATCTGAACACTTTGCCCTTTTCCTTCTATTCCTGTGTTTATTTTCTCTAATATCTTTTCGTATCTCAATAAGGTGTGATTTTTTTCTCTACTTGCTTACCATTAGTTATATATCTGAATAACCAGATGCAGGAACAATTTTTATTTCCTATCTGGATGATGACTTTGGGAATCCCCCCACATGATCCGTCATGTTAGATTAATCAATTGTGTTCTTCAATTTTGTCTTGTATTCAATTTCAAATTTTAAGATATTTTAAAAGTTAGAGATTACTAGGTCTCAATTGAAATGTGATCTTTGCTCATACCAAGTTATTTTAAACTTTTGGATGAGTGCCAGTGCTCAAAAAAGGTTTTAACACTAGCATTAGCTATGAGTCTGGAAAAAAGTCTTAGCAGAGTTCTATTTGCATTAATAGTAATCCAAGCTGATAGAAGATGCAGACAGCTAAAGCCTCTTAGGCTGAACACACTAATTCTGATGTTGTAGCAAAACCTTGGTATACATCAAATGCATAATTAAAGAGATGATACTCTGGTTGAAAGGCATTTCTGAGATGTGGTGAGAATACCACCTTGTCATTCAGAAGAATAGTGGTTATTCTGGGCCTTTGTCTCCAAAAGGAAAAAAAAAAATCATGTCTGAGAAGGAAGCCTTAAATAACAGGTCAAAACTCAACTCTGGTACTCTCCTTTTCCTTCATCTCCTGTCTCCAGAGGGGCTACTGACTTTCCTGGGGTGCTGTGAAGTTTCACTTTCATGTGAAAAGGTAAATTGGTTCACTCTCAAATTAAAGTACCTTTCAAATGAGCCTGTTTAGCAGCAATGTTGGGGGAGGGAAGGTATGAGGGGCATTTTATTTCTTGAGTTCATTTGCTAGCGCTTGTTAAGCAGTTAAACTTCAGAGCAGTGTTTCTTTGCTAGTTTGCAGCTTTTGAAATATGGCTCCATTTTTTTTTAATTTTGAAAAAGTATGTAAAGGAAGGGAGAAAGGAAAAGAAAAAGGAAAAGGAAGGAAAGATAGTTCCTTGTTCGGTGCTTTAACTTAGTTAATGTAACAGATTACAGTTTTGACAGGAGCAGATCCTGATGTGAACTTTTCAGGTCTTGATAACATGCCATGACTACACTTAAAAAGAATTGCAGATTCCAATTTCCAACTTGTGATTTTGCCCCCAGAAATCTCAAATACAGTATTTTAGGGAGCAGTACAAGTGTATTAATGTATAAGCAATGTGCAGAAACATAGGAGAAAGCCATGTTTAAGGTATTTGGTGATGTTACTTCTGCACCCAAAGCTGATTTAAACGCCCCTCTTTTGAAATACTAGCATAAATATTCCATAGCTACAAGCCAATTTACAGTCTGGACTAGCATGTCACTGTTTTACGAAAGACCATTTGCCATTATTGCCTTCAAACATGCCAATATTATTTTGTACTATTTGATAAAAAGCTTTGAGTTGACCAGAGAATAATTCCTAGAACTGAGATATTTTTGCAGTTACAAAAGGAGCTATAGCATCTCATGAAAATGCTATTACCACCTTGCTGAAATTGCCGTGGAAGTAATCTCTTGTTCATTTAGTCCTTTTTATTCAAAAAGCCATGTATGAGTTTCTGTGGTTGACAAAGATGGTGTTTTCTCTGACAAAAGCTGAGCAAAAAGCCAATCCAAGGAAGCAAAGTATTCGTTGGCTGTGCAGTCAGGTCCTGCCCTAGCAGGGAGAGTGACTTGTGTCTTGTAATGCTTTCCTGACACTTGTGGAAGGAGAGGGAAGACAGGCCCATAACATGAGAGGAGCAGCAGTTTATCTGTGGGAATCAAAACAACAAGCAGTATTTACGGTTTGCTGCCTCCAGTCCTTTCCTCCCTTGATGGTGAATGGGTGTTACCACCCACTTAACGATGGTTACATAACCTAAGCATGGTTTATATAACCTTCACTATGCATGTCTTCTCTACACGAACTTCTGGGCAAGAGCTTGTGCATCCTGGTGGATTGGCATCAGAAAAGGGGAGTTCTCTCCTTTGCCGTAGTGCATCTAGAATTCAGCTGGATAGATCATGGACAGAATTAAGATTTTTGCTCTTTAATGTGTGGTAAGGGATCCTGTTCCAAAACTCTTCAGAGCTGGGAAGTGGGATAGAAAGACAAAAATTGGCCTTCCATGGGCCACCCATGTCTGGTGGAGCAGGGAATCAGCTTCCTGTGCGTTATTTCTCACTCATATTGTGCCCTTCCCCCTTAAAACTTCATGAAAGTAGGGCTGGAGTCCCAGCAATGCCTGCAGTGAATTGCATGCAGGAGCAGTCAAGGAGCACAGTATGGTTTTTAGTGCTAGGTAGTGTTTCCAGATGACAATGAAGTTGCAGCCTAATTCAACCACAATCCTTTTGTCTTTATGTGGCTGGGGACCATTGAAATTAGCTCCAAATTCTACTGTAATTTTTCAGGTGCGTTACGTGCCTGCCTATATCAATGAAAAGTAAAGGGAAATACCAAAGTACCAATGAACAGGAGTTGAAATAATGAAGAATATTTCAATTAATTGTGTGTTGAACTTCTCAAGTGATTTTGGGATGTAATGAACTGTAAATGTGGATTGAAATCCCCTACATGATACTCCAAAGAAAGCTTTTTTTTTGAGATCCATAGTGAAAAGTGAGAAAAAAGTACTATTGGTAACTTTAAATGTTTTATTTGGGGGTGACCTAAGCTAAAACTGATCTATTAACTTTTCTTAATGTTTTATAATTAAAGTATGAATTTAAGTTGCTGTTAGCTGCAGCCTTCACTCTGCTCATTATTTAGCTCATATATCTTTAGAGAACAATATTTATAGTTGGTATTTAATTGTAGGAACTGTAGAAATTCATGGTATATTTTCAGTGGTACTTATTGCATTAAAATGCTCATTAAGCTAGTGATTTTAAGACTTCTGACTAGCTCCTGCTTTTCAAAATATTGCATCTGTTAATGACTGCATTTTACTAGCTTTTCCTGTGGTTATCTAAGTGGGATACTCCAAGTCTGGAATGAGTGCCTGTGGAAAGTATGGCAAGAGTGGACCTTATACACATAGCTTCTAAATGTCCTGTGCGTTAATTATAATATCTGAATTAATTTTAGCTGTAATAATGCTGTAAGTTTTTGTTGGCATTCTTTGGTATTGTAGTCAAACTACAGAGTACAGTTTCATAACGTGCTTGTAAAAATAATTTAACAGACTGAGTTCGAATTTATGTGTGTAATCTCACATTAAATCTAATATGGCATATGTGTAATATGCAACCTACAGAACTAATGTGAAAACAGTGTACATTAATAATTTATTCCCTGCTATATTTACTTGCTTTTGTAGTGAGATTTTAAAAATTAGGAATGTAAATAAATACTTTTTCATTGATTTTTTTTTCTCTTTAACAGGACACTACAAGTATAGAAAAAATGTCAAACTGTTGTGAAGACATGTAAGTTTTGTAGAATTGCTACATTGCTGAAATGCTAAGGAAGTAGCTGTTTGTTAAGATGATTTTGCATGGTACTATGCTTTGTAGTTCCTATCTCTAGCAACACTTCTCTAATCTTTTAATAGCGGTTGTACACAAAATAGCCTCATGTTCCCCTTGTTTTCCTACCCAAAGCCAGTGGAACTATATTTTCTTTTCATAACTACAGATCAAAAGATACTTTCTGCCGTTTTTTGACATACGTTTCATTAATATTGAGTTCTTCTGTGCTTCAGAAGGTGCCTTTGATTGATGATACAGATAGTTTCTGTTCTCCAAAGTTAAGTCACAGCTGTGTGTCGTAATGAAATAAAAGTTGTATTTGTGATGCTTGGACACAATTCATCAGAGTCCAGTATTGGCTCCCCAGCCAACCTACATTGTTGTAGCTGACTGAAGTGCACTGTGGGCATGCTGTCTTTCACTAATAATGCTGTCTTCTGTAGATCGAGGCCCCGAAAGCCATGGCAGCAGACCTTCTCAGAAGTTTTTGGCACTCACTGGAAGATCCTGTGGTTTATTCCTTTCAGGCAGAGGCAACCACTGCGAGTTCCCTACCACTTTGCCAATCATGTTTAAACAGATGGATGGTGGGCGCAGATGGGTCCTCCATGCTGGAAATACATTACAGGTTTTATGATAATGGGACTATGACAGTCTTCAAGTCAATTAAAATCCAGTCGTAGGCATCACAGTGCCCCGGGCATTACTTTAGCTATGGTCTTGATTCTATTCTGAAATTAACGCAAGTTAAACAGTCAACTTCAGGCTTATTTACTTTCAAATTAGCTTTCCAAGGAGATTCCTTTTGCCTTTGAGGTTAACAACAAAAGCAAACAACTGGAATATAGTATTTATCCAGTTTGATACTGGCTCTTTTTTTTTTTTTTCTTTCTTCTTTTTTCTTTCTTTTTTATTTTTTGTGTAGGAAGCACTGAAGTTTACATTGATGGTTAGATTTCTCACTAAGTGTCTTATTCTGCCTTGAAATATTTTTTTAGGGTTTTTATCAGTAGGTCTGTCTGGATAATAATTATAATAATAATAATAGTAATAAGGTTTTTTTTCCCTGCTACATATGTTTAAAATTCTGCCAGTTATTTATGATATGCAAAAGTAATCCTACAGCACTGCACTGTAAAAGGTAACATTTAAAGCTGAAGCAGAGTACTTCCTAAACCTTTCTTGGAGAGATTTTGTATAGGCACACAAATGTGTGTGTTTACATAGAGAACAGTTTACAATTTACAGTTATCTTTCGGCCTAGATATGATGTTAGTGAAAAGTGTTCATCTCTTTATGGCAGTGAGAGGGATTAAATATTTCTGGGTAAACTACGCAGTTAAAAAGCATGTTTTCCCTAAATCCCAAGGATTCGAATCAGCAATAATCAGCAAAGAAATTGCATGGTGCAAATACTAGAATGATTACTTTTGAGAAACAGAGATGTAATTAGTTAGCATAATGTACCATAAGGAAGAATATATTGTCAATAAAGTTAAAAATTTTATATTTACTTTTCTTTAGTCTTGATTAGCTGAAAATAAAAGTAATTAAAAATATTTATACATAAATACAGATTTGCTACTAACATGAACAGTGAAGTATATTAACACATTTAATAGGGTACTATGTTGATGTAGATAGCTTGTTGTTCATTTAAATATGGAAGTAGTTAACCAAATAAGACATCTTTCAGATCTGATAAAATGATAACTATTTCCAAAGTACCATCTAGGCCTTCTTGTGTCTGGAAAATTATGTACTTACTTTAGCACTCTGTATCTATACAAGTATTAGCTTTAGATGATTGTGAAAACTACTATGGATTTCTAGGAGAAATTCACAGTTTGTTTCCAGTTATACTGCTTACTGTGTTTGTTGCATAGTCTAACAGGACTAGGATCCACCTTAAATTGCAGCCATGCAGCAGGATACAATAAAAGACACAAATTCAGGATTTAATATATGTATATTGTGCAGAAAGTAAGTTTATTTGTGAACAGTTACTTCAAAACAGGAAAGGTAAGATTTTTCATTACTGGTGTTCACAAAAAATTTTTAGATTGACTCTTTAAAAGTCTTAGTACAGTTACTGCCAATGTTAGGTGTCCCTTTATTGAATTAACAGATTTTGATGATCAATCGGAAGTTCCAAAAAGTGCATCTTAAAAACTACTTGAACTTTAAAGTTTTGTAAATGCCTAATTTTTCATCCAACTTTACTTTTCCTGTCCTTTTAAAGATAGAAGCAATGTTTTATTAATTTAAATTTCAAGCCTAATGTTCAGCCATGTTAATTTTATTTTTACTCATGCCAGTTGTAGTGAGGTTAGACTTTCTTTCAAGTGGTATTGGCGTATCAGCAGCAGTAGTTAAACAAAAAGAAGCTTGAGGAAATGGGTGAAAAGACTGGAGCAGTGCTTGAAATTGAAAGGAATGTGGATATATATAATGAAGTAATGGCTCTATTATTTTCTTCCCTCCCTCCCCCACTATTTAGTCTATATTTCAGGAATATACAGGGAAATAATATTTCATTTTTCATGCCAATATTTAAATGTTCCATGAGCCAAACATAGTTCAAAGTTTTTAATGCTAATCAGTTATCAGAGCACATTGTACAGTTCCAAACCTTACTCAGAAAGAGAACCAAGAATTTAACTAATTTTGGTATATTTATTCCGGGGCATATAATTGTTTGTTCTGCTTTCTGGTGTTGCTGTTTTGGTGAATGCCACCATGCGTGGAGCACCAAGCCCTGGGACGTTGGGGCCCCGGGAGCGGCCCAGGGATCTGTGGCCGTGCGTGCACCGCCGTGTGGCCCCATCACCCGCTATGCCCACTGCTGCTCTGGCACCACTTAAATGACCAAGAGATAAACCTGGAGGCTGGACTATCAGTTACACTTTCCAGCCAGTGATGTCCATTAAAATCTTACCTAATCTTTAAACAAAAGCGCTAGTTTCACAAATTTTTGTTCTCAAATGTCTCCGTATGGTTTCATTTCTTTTTAAATCTACATTTTCTCAGTCTCCTACTCATCATAACATTAGGAATCAATTTGCAACATAATTAAGACTGCTAGTTCATTTCTGTCCCTTTTTCTAAGTATTTGTGAGACGGGGGAAATTTGGAGAGACTTGACATTTTAGGAGGCACTAAACTTTGTTCTTTGAATGAGAGGCCTCTCAAATGGTAAAAAGTAATAATTTTATCTTAATTTAACCGAAGGACTCTATCATGTTATTAGTTTCTCCAAGTAATGTTTCTGTATCTAATTCTCAGAGTGAGTTGTTCTGCCAGGAGAAATCAGACTTCTGCGAACCAGTTTGATATCCTTCAGACCTTGAATTCTTGAAACCATTGCTTCCTTTCCCTCCAAGTCTTCCTTAATATTCCTTATTTTAGTAGGAACAAGATTTTTAAGATTGATTAGTGTTTGTTATTTTTATGCATTAAAAGTAATCTTACAAACAGTGTTACTAAATTTAATCCTAATATAATATCAGAACAACACATGTTTTATTGAGAAAAGTGAATATTATCTTCTGACTTGGCAATATTTAATTTCCTGAGAGGCACAAAGAGAACTTAAAGAACCAATGAACTTCTCCCTGAAAACATTTGAAAGTAGCTGGTTTATTTGCAGAGTAAGATAACTTCTGGTAGGACCGAAGAATGTTAATGTGCTATCTTCTCATAATCAGAAATTTGAGATGTCATTTGAAAAATACTGGTGTCTAAAATAAAAGGTAATGCATTATTTATAATGTTTGTGAATCTGTCCTCTGATTTGTTGCTTTGAAGGAGAGATTCCATCACATACAGCTGGTCTAGTAGTTCAGGTACACAATCAATTTCAGTCTTGAGGAGGAGTTATGAGTCTTGAAGTCTCATATACATGGAATTTTAAGAATAAATTTTCTATGTATTAGTCTTTATTAACATACATCACTTTTAAAATATATTCTGAGCTGTTATTCAGATATTCTGATAATTATTTTGATTCATTAGTTTATAAATACATGGTTAATAAAACACCAAGTAAGATGTCACATATCCTGGTTTAACCCCTGCCAGTAACTAAGCACCACTGAGCCACTCAGTCATTTCCCCCTGACAGGATGAGGAAGAGAATTGGAAGAGTAAAAATGTGAAAGTCTTGGGTCAAGATAAGGACAATCTATAGGTTTGCTAGATAAAGCAAAGTCCATGCAGGCAAGCAAAGCAAAATAAAGAATTATTTGCTGCTTCCCATGTTCAGGCTGGTGTTCAGCCAGCTGTGAGAAAGCGGGGCTGCAGCACACGTGGCAGTGACTGGGGAAGACAAACACCATCACTCCAAACATTCATGTATTCCTCCTTCCCCCAGCTCTGCTGTGTGTGACACCATGTGGTATGGAATATCGCTGGAGTCAGCTAGGGTCAGCTGTCCCAGCTGTGTCCTCTCCCAACTCTTTGTGCACCCCCAGCCTCCTTGATGGGATGATGTAAGGAGCAGAAAAGGCCCTGTCACTGTGATGCCTAGATATTTCAGAAGATGTTCCACAAAAGATTTTTGTACTACTTTCTCAGTGGCTGAGCATTTGATCCTGGGAGGCATTGAAATACTTCTATCTGTGGACTGCATAAGGCTAGGATTTCAGTTCTGCTGAAATTATCCAGTGGCATCTTGTGTCTTGGCCAGACTATGGCAGAGTGGTTAAAGCCACTTGTTGCAACAAGGGTCATCTAAGTATCAACTGTATAACTGTAAGAATAACTTATATATACAGTGGTTTTCAAATTAGAAAATACAAAATTTAACTTCCAATTTCTGTAAATTTCTGGATATTTCTATGCACATTCCCAGGACTGATGTCTGTGTATCACAGTAGTCTACAGACAGAAAATTATCACTCTCTAACAGGCAGAAAAATAGTACTGATTTTTGTAAACTAGCACTGTGAATTTTGTAGCTCATACATGGGTATGTGATTGAATTTTCTTCATTTGTTCTTAGTTTGATCTTGACTGTTTTCAAATAATGTTGAATGAAGTTCCTACTGGAGTTGTTGAAAATTATGAGGTCTAACACTGGTTACACCTGAATGGTAATGTACAAGGTGAATGACTGAATAACACCAAACAGGAAAGTTTACTCTGGTATTCTTTTAATCAAATCTGAAAATGCAAGACTATGTTCAGCTGATATGCAATGTATTGTTTTTATTTATCTTCATTTATTTCATTAATGTAATGTTTCTGTGAGATTCTTTAAAATTAATTTAAGTTATGGTTTATTTTTCTCACTCCTACTGAAAATTCTTTTGTTCTGTATTTTTATGGAATCTTATTTTTAAATAAAAAAAATTAAAAGTTTCTTTCTCTTCACTGAATTTCATTTACACTGATTTAGAGTTGTGTAAATTATTTACTAATATTTTTCAAAGTGTTTGTAGATTTTTCTAATTATGTTATAAATTACTCTTACTGCTATATATTTTTTATTGTGACAAGTTAAAAAGCTACAATCCCAAATGATGGTTATGAAAAAATGAACTGTGAAAAATTGCTGAATAGTTAGTGAGGTACTTGCTATCTGAATATTGTTGTTTGCTTTTAAGAGAAGAGCTGAATATTGGTGGAAATATTGAAAACTTTCTGTTAGGAGTAGTCTATCAACTAATATTGGTATACAACACTAGTTATAGGATTGGTTAAATTTCTTGTCTATATAATCACAGTTCCAGCTAGAGTAGGAGCCTCTGATGTAGGTATCAACTTAGATTTATATAAATTGCCATTTTTCAAATTGCAGAAAGAGAGTTTGGAGGTTTTTTAATCTTTGGCTCTTTTTTTTTTTTTTTTTTTTTCTTCTTTTTTTTTTTCTTCTTTTTTTTAACAATGTCTTAGATCATTCATCGTTGGAGCAGTTTTTGAGAGAGCTTAATTAATCTGAATCAGCAGCTCTTCTGTTTTGTGTACATGGGGATTTATGTCAGATTTTGATGCAGAAAAATTTCACATGCTTTGTTCTATTTCAAATGAGATACTGGTTTTAAAGATGTAAAAAGAAGTGCCAGCCACAGGAAAAAATTTCAGAGAGCAATAAAACAAAAGCTGCTGGCTGTGGTGCAAGCGGTAGTCTTAGCTTTAGAAGTACAGGGAAGATTTTAGATACCTGGGAAGATAACTGCACAGCTAGTAAACCCAAGAAAAAAAACCCAGTGGTTATGTCTGCAAGGAAATGGTTAACATAGCTGAACTGTGTCAGTTTATGAATCAGGAGGCACAAACTACATGGTGATGGTTTGTGGTAAACGCCTTGCATCTTCTGTTTCAACCCAAGAACCAGATTCTGCTAATAACAGTAATAAAAATCACTTCCATGGTGATCTTCCCACAATAGCCTAAAACCTGCCTGTAAAATTCTGTGTTCTGTGCGTATTCCAAAAAAAGCTGTTCTTACCTGCTGTGAAAATGTCAGTTTCTCTTGCCTGAAATTTCAGTGGGCCTCATTCCCCACATAATAATTTCAGATCTGATTATCTCTGAAATGAAATTTATTTAATGTTTACAAATCAGATACAATTGGCATGTATGAGTGCTTGCTATCTTTTCAGTGTATGGAAACTGGGATCTATTCCTAGTTGCCCATAAAAATAATTTTTAAATGTACACTCTAGTATTTTTAGTGCCTAAGGTTCCTGAAAGTATTTCTTGATGTGTTGCTCCTGAAAGTATTTCTGGATGTGTTTTGTCAATTTGTAAACTTATGAAACAGTATTTATCTGTCTATAAATTTATTTTAAGAGGTGACCAGTTAGTACAGATGAACAAATAGATGCAAACACTCCTGTAGTCTGATTAATTACCCATATGAGCTGGAATAATACTAATATGGAAGGGCAGTTGGAGGGAAAATTGGACCCTATGTACTTGAAGCTGAATAAACAGGCTTGAGGAAGGATGGAGGATGTGTTCCTCTGAATAAAATGAAGCTAAGCTAAGCTGAAAATAATGGGCCATAATTTGTATCAGTTATAGCACATCTTTTGTATGTCTTAACAATATTTTTCTCATTAGATTCCCATCTCAAAAACATGCCCTTTGCTGAAGGATTGGAGAACAGACATGTGCAGCAAAGGTTTTGTATGGAGTAAGCCAAAAAGTGGTATTTCAGTTTCACAGAGATAAAACATGGATAAATGGATAAATGGGTGGGTGCTGCTGAGAAGCAATAGCTCTTTGATGCCCAAGTAATAATTTATTCCCCAGTATGGCATGATTTTGTCTTTCAGGATATGCTTCCCAACCTCAGTTTTATTTCATGAAGCCTGGACTTTCTTGTAGCTGTGGCCCAAACCCCCAAAATCCAGTCTGTTGGCTGCTTTGAGGGTAATGGGCTCCTCTTTTTTGGTAAGTGTAAAGTGTAAGATGTGTAAATGTAGACAGTGTAGAAATTTGAGCCCTATGGAGGCGGAATGTTTTTTTGTTTGGTTTTTTTTGGATAGCTAATGGATGCTATCTCACTGGGTTGGACTGCAAATCTGGGGCTCAGAATATCTGCCTTCAGTTCTCTGTGTGACCTGTGTTTCTCTAAGCAAAGACACCTGGGTTTCTGATGAGAGAGTTGTGCAAAGCTGCAGTGCTGAAGGTGTGCTGTCCATGTCACAGAAACCTGCATAATCCACTTTAGAGGAAACATGCCATAAACATGAGAGCCATAAACATGTCACATAAGGAATTCGGGGCACCTAATATCCAGCAGTTCTTAGGTGACAGGAATTTGAAACGTGTTTTTCAGCTCATTCTGATAAACTTGTTGGATATGCCGAGAGGTTACATAAGAAACTGTATTTAGTTTTCTACATCGAATTTGGATTAAAGGATAACAAATGACCATGTCATAGGTAATCATTTGAGATAAATTTATTTTGCTTTCAAATACTGAAATTTTATGTATATACCTTTATTATAGAAAGCACTTGTAAGAAAATTGAAAATACCTTTCATCATCTAATTTGGCTCTTTTCTACACAGTTACATATTCAGGGCATATTTCTACAAAAACACACTTGTAGCATGTTTATGGATGAAGAATAATTTTGGTTATCTATCACTAATAGCCAGAACTGGAAAGTTTTTGTTTTAAGTGTCTTCATTCACCAGTAGTACATCTTCAGCATGATCAGCTGATATTTTTTAATCTGGCACTGAAAAATCAGAATTTGGTTTCCCTTTTCTTCTATTCCCAACAAAAAAGCCAAGAGGTCTTTTTTCCTTAGACTAGTCAAATGATCTCATAACTCTGAAAAACTATTGCTACAGGGTCAAATGCAACAGGTACTACCTTCATATCCTTGGGTAGTGAGAAGCCACAGCAACATGTATGAACTAGGAAAAGAGTTGCAATGCCTTTTCCGCTGGTCCAAGTGTGTTCTTTTTTTCTTTTAATTTTTTTTTTTTTACTGCATATTGGAGAGTCAGGACCCTTGTTTGATTAATAAAACATGTATTTTTAACCTAATGTTGTTTTCTGATAGAGGGGGTAACAGCACTGCAGCCACAGCACACCACTCAGAGATGGGACTGCAGAGGAGTCTGTGAGTAGCAATGTGGCTCTGTGACCCTTCTTTCTTGCTTGTTTTTGCATATAAACAGAGATCTGGCACCAGCCTTCATATCTCAGAGCAGCATATCTCCCTGTGGGTGGGAGAAAATTTTTGTCACTAATTTATATTGATTTTCAAATAATAGCGGTTTTAGTGAAAAAGATGTCTTATTTGGTCTATTTATCCTTTCTGCTGCCATCAGTTCAGCTACTACTGTTCTGTTTAGCACAACTCCTTGGCGCTTTCCTGTGGAATAGCTGAATTATGAATGGGTGCATCTGGATGGGATGTACAGTGTACCCTTCCCTAGTCTTCTGCAAATTCCTTAGAGATCTCATTTTTCAAAAACTAGACATTTTAAATGTGTCAAAATTGCAGACACTTAGAAGATGTAGCACTGATGCAACTGTTGAACTTGAGCCACAGTCATGTCTAATTGATCAGATTTCTCAGCTGCCTTTTTGAAAGCAGCAAAATTACTCTTTTTCTGAATATTACTAGCCAGCCAAATTCATACCCATGTGCCTCAGAGAGTGTTCTCATTAAAATGTAGGTGCTGTTTTTGAAAAATTAATTCAGAGGCAATTGAAAAGCCAGATGTTAATGTTACACCTAACATGTGTAACTCCCTATATATTCTATTTTATCAGCTTAGGAAAAAAGTTTTAAAAAAATTAATAACCGTCACAGTTGAAATTTGTGCATTTTTGATTCATAGGAACAATTTTGCAGTTTTGGAGAAGTCTGAATGAAACCATTAGTCTTACAAATAGATCTTGAATTAATCTGAAAGGCAGATGATACAGAGCAGCATTAAGTTGAAACTATTATCTCAGTTATATCTCTTTTGTTTGAGAAAGTCAACAGTGGCAAATTTTATGATAGCTATTTGCAGCTGATTCTGGTAAAAGATTAAATTTTTTTTTAGCACATTGTTTCCGTTTATTGAATTTTTGAAAAAAGGGTATGTGAATGGGTGAAAGAGAAGTTTGTTTTCTCATAAAAGATAGGCAGTAAATAACACAAATGTATTGCTTAAAAGGGGTTGGAGAGAAAGATATTATGTCTCTCCATCTAGGAGAATACTGATGAGGCTCCATATGTACACTTACCATTACTAGGTCTAATAAAGGTTTTGGCAAACATCCCCTAAATGCACTTTCAGCTATAACGCCTAAAGTCTTTGAATGTGGAGGTCTGTATTGTATTACAGTGGTAGTTGTGTACAAAACCAGTGCTAGGGATGTTGAGCTGTATTTATGTATCATGTAGAATGGATGGCAAATCTGCAATGTGTAATTAGCTTGTGAGAAGGACAGTGAATCCAGTTTTCTGGAGCTCTTTGCAGGATATGCTATCTCAATCCATACATATTGTGCAGTTATTTTGTGCATTTGAAGGTAGAAATCTGTATCATTAACTAAATATATTTTGGTTATTATCACCCAGAGGAGCTGCCTAGATGGTTAGAATAATCTACTCAATTTGTCTAGTATGGCCTTAGAATTTTAAGTTGCTTAGATGAATTGAACTATGTTATTACATGAAGTTCTTTCAGAAACAAGCTTTAAAAAACAGACACTACTGAGACACTGGGGCAGTTTTTGCACAGGTAGTAATTTTCCCAGATGTGAACTGAGTTAAATATTACACTTCTTTCTATTTATACATAGTTTGTTCTTTTCTGTTGTAACTTGCTATTCTGTGCTTCATTGGGGTATAAAAAGATGATGAACTGAAGGAAATGGGGCTAGCTTCTTTTAGTGCTGCACCACTGAGCTCCCTGTGGAATTCTAATTACCAATGCTTGCTCTTTCCTGCAGGTTTGTGGTATCTAATGTGGCAGCAGAGGATTTGTCAATTTGTTGAGTTACTTCATACTCTGCTCACAGTGTGCTAACCTTTATCTGGTAAAACTGGACCAAAGAAAGATGCAGAAACACATGAATATGAAAGAAAACACTTAAACAACTAGGCAGGTCAAAACTTGCATCAAGTCACAGTAGTAGCAGGCATTGATAACTATCAGCATATGTGGATAAGTAGCTAAATCACACACCTAGTCACAGGGATACTGATAACTACTCAGTTAAAAAGCTAGTGCTTTTGTTGGGAAAACTCAGTCCTCCCCTCTGGCATCAGACAGATACCTGTGTGAGGTACAATGATCTGGCACCAAAACTCAAGGCAAAATACGTCTGCATAGAACCTTGATGCATCTGGCTTGCCTACCAGGAGGAAGGCAAGGTACCTGAGGAGTACCTGATGTGCTGCTTGCTGGGACAGCATCAGCTTTCCAGATCTGAGCAAGACAGAATGCTGAAGAGAAAATCATGGCAGATACAAGCCTTTTAACAACTGGACAGACACTCTAGCAGAAAAAGACTTGCTAAGAAAACACAGGTCTTACATTAACATCTTACATCTATGAAGATTGCTCCTATACCCCCTGTGTGGGACTCACAGTGATGATCTCCTGGAGGACCAAAGAGAAACTGACCCTAAGCCAAGGGAGGCATATGCTCAGTTACGGGATAGCACAGCCTCTGTGACTGCAGCAGTAAAAACTCTCACAGTGTTGAGTGTGCAGATGAACACTGTTTAAAAACCTCCCGTGCTTCCTGCCTTCCTGCAGATAGGAACTCATAGTGCATTAACATTCATCACAGAATGGTGCTGGGCCTTACGCAGCCTGGTGCTGAGTGAAGTTAGAATTCTTGCTTAGTATCTGGGGAGGATTATGATTACTATCAGCATTATATAAGGTACTCTCCTTAAGCTGGCAGATGCTGTCAAAAACATCTATTGGTCCAGGAGAGTTAATAGCAAATAGAGTTCCTAGATATTTCAGGTAGGAACTTTGCTTTTAGTCCTGGTCTATTCACTCCCTTTTCTCACTTCAGCTGAAAATCACTCAGGTGAAATTAATTGCAGCTATGCCACAATGCCTTACCCTACATAAAGCTTAACCATACCTCTGTAGTTTTCTCTTTGCATGCAAAATGAGCTTTCAGACAGTGAACTACATGAGGATGCGAAGGAGCTCGTCATGGGGAAATCAATAACCATTACTACCTGGGCATCCAGGTGGAATGAAGATAACTGTAAGCCTTACTCAGAGATTAGCCAGTAGCTACACAGATACCATTGGATTATTCTCAGCAGATACACAGATACATGTTGTCCCCCAAACCAAGGAGACTCCACTATCTGTGCCTCAGGTCTAATAACAAATCCCTTTTACATCATTCCAGCAAAAATATAAAAATGAAATAAAGAATCTAAATATAAATATTCTTGGAATTAATGAGCTAGAACAGGGCCTTCCCCTTTTCTTTGCTCTTCACATTCTCAGGAGTTTTGTTTCATCAAAGAAAACTGGTGGAGACCATATTTTCTGCCCCAGCTGTGCCATCTTTGGTTTGGCTAGCACTCACACCAAGGCACCTGCCATTTCCAGTCCTTCTACCCTGGGAGAATTTGCTGTAAGGGCCTGGAGTTGGTATTCAACCATATGGGAAAATCCCTGTCCCTTAGCCAGTTACCCATCACGTTCTTTCCATCCTAAGTATGTCTTCCATACCAAGAGGTTACCTGGATAATCTCTAGCTAAGGAGCAATGATTGCTAGTCATAATTCAACTCCCGTATCTCCTTAACCAGGAGTAAGTAGCCTTCACACCCAGTGAGCTGACTGATAGAAGACAGGCAGAATACTCAATGTATGTGGTGACAATAGACTCAGTGTCACACCTGCTTGCTTTAGGCAAAGTGGCCCCAGAAGCCCTGCTGTGGGTTGACCCTGGCTGGATGTTAAATGTCAACCAAAGCTGCTCTTTTACTCTCCTCCTCAGCTGGAGAGAAAATATAATGAAAAGTTAGTTGAGATAAGGACAGAGAGAGACCACTCACTGATTACTGTCATGGGCAAGCAGACCCAACTTGGGGAAATTAGTTGAATTTATTACCAATCAGAATCAGAGCAGGGTAGTAAGAAGTAAAACTAATCCTAAAAACACCTTACCCCCACTCCTCTTTCATTTTCAGGCTTAATTTTATCACTGATTTTGTACTTCCTCCCCATCAGTAGTGCAGGGAGACAAGGAATGGGTGTTGTGGTCAGTTCATCACATGTTGCTTCTACTGCTGCTCAGGGAGAGAAGTCCTTCCCCAGTGTGGAAACCCTCCCACAAGAGACAGTACTCCATGAACTTTAGCACTCTCAGTTCATCCTTTTGGCTGCAGTTCTTCATAAACTCTTCCTGCATTTGTCACTTTCCACAGGGTGCAGTCCTTCAGGAACAGGTTTCTCCAGCATGGGTACCACAGGTCACAAGTCCTGTCAGCCACCCTGCTCTAGCATGAGCTTCATGGACTTCTTTCTCCATGGGCCACAGATCCTGCACAGAGCAGGCTTTCTATGGGATCACAGCCATCTTTTGGGCATCCAGCATCCTCAGTTGGCTGAAGGGGGATCTCTGCTCCAACATGGTCCTCCGTGGACTGCAGGGGCAGAGCTGCTTCATAGCTGCAGGGGAATTTCATCTCCAGTGCTTGGAGCACCTCCTTTCCCTCCTCTTGCAGTGACCTTGGAGTCTGCAGGGCTGTTTCTCTCTTCTCTGGCAATTACTTCTGTGCAATAACTGCTTTTTCCTTCTTAAATATGTTATCACAGGGGTGTTACTGCCATTGCTGATGGGCTCAGCCTTGGTCAGCAGTGGGTTAATCTTGGAGCTGGCTGACATTGGCTCTGCTGGACATGGGAGCAGCTTCTCACACCCTGTCACCTCCTGCTACCAGAACCTTGCCACACAAACCGAATACAAACAAACATACAGAACTGCAAAATCACTAGCAAAGGTTTTAAGTCTATCAAATTAGGAGAATAAGTTTCCACTTCTGATAGGTTACAAGCAAAGGAAGCACCTGAGTTAAAACGGAATACAAGGCAGAAAAGGTTGTGGAGCTAGCCTCCTCTCACACCAAACTAACATTAATGCTAGACATAGAAAGATATATTGGGAACAACTGAAGTTGTGAAAATGAATGTAAAATAGAACTAACAGTAAAAATGGGTCACAGCAAGAAAATATGCCAACCTATTTTTGTTTGGAGGCAATTGATTTCCATGGCATATTAAATAAAGGAAATCCATCTAGACTTTTTATGCCATTTAATATTTCGAATAATAAGCTGAGTTAACCTGGAGATGTAAAGAACTGATTAGAAATTGTGAGGTGTGAAAAGAATGGGGTAGAGCTAGCTGAGAGAAGAGCAGCAGCTGTGAACTGATGTATATGTGGCATACATGGTTTCTCAATAGTGTAAGTGAAATGTTTGCTCCAAAGGCAGGTGCTGGCTTTGAGGGCCAACAGTATCCCCACCACTCCTGCCCGCCTTGAGTGCACTCGGCATGGCTGTGAGGGCACAGCATGGCACGCAGTCTTTGGGCACTGTTGTGCAAAAGGGACAGCATTTCATGGCAAGGAGTCACTGCTGAGGGATGAGTTTGGCTTCCAAACTTTTAACTGCTTACAGTGCCCTAGGAAAGGGGAGCAGTCAGCTTTGGATTTTTTTTCAGTACCTACCCTTCCCTCTCAGATTTGCAATGCAGTCTGGGCTTAGGGCCCTGCTTTCCTTAGAGCCCTCTGCTTTTACTGTTGTTCACACCAGCTCAAAGAGAGCACAATGTAAGTGTTTTGGTCTTGGCTGATAGAACTGTTTTGGCAGCCACTGAACTGGCGATGGGCTGTAAGCAAAGTGCTTGCTCCACATGCAGTTACAAAAGTGCACTTATTTGATAAAGCCTATCAGTATGTCTCTCTCTTCAAAGAGAAGGTGAAAAGAATCCATCCTTCTTCTAAGGAGATTGTGAGCAAGCAGCATAATGAACTCCATTTATTACTTCTTAGCACTGAATCTCAGGGGATACAATTCAGATTTGAATGATTCTCACATTGCTCATAGGGATGAAATCCAATCCACAAATGAGATGGATGGAGCATTATCCTGTACTGAACATTAAAGGCTAACCTCCTTATGAAAAAGGCATTTACTGAATAAAGAATGCTTGTGTGAGACGAACAATTCTTAAATATAAATTTTTTTTTTAATGGCAAATGTAACTCCACCTTCACATTTAAATAATGGTTTTCCTTTGGGAAGAGTATTTTTAGACATGCTAAAAGTTATGTACTGCATTTTATAAACTTTTTAAAAGAAATGAATGAAAAAAGAATGCTAGAAGTTTACCACTTTGATTTATTGTGCATTGGATTCATTATTGGACATGGATTATTTTTATGAAAATAATGCAAATGAATAATTTTCTTGGCCTTAGAATGTACAATTGGATGTATAATTAAACATTCCAGTTCTGGGCATGTCTCCATCATTGCCTGTCTGACTGTCTTCTGCCCAATTTGCAATATATCATAGCCTACAAGCGCATATATATGTATATGTGTATATATATGTGTATGTGTATATATATATATATATATAGACACAAGCTGCATCAGTTCTTTGGACATAATGAAATGGTATTATTATTATTTTTTCAAGTTAAACCATCCTCAGTTGGACTGATGTGTACTTTTGAATATAACAGCAGTTTTCACCTCTTTGCCTTGCTAGTCAGCACTTAGCATCTATTACTTCAAAAAGCTGTTTAAAACAAATACTTTAGCATAACTTTTTTTCCTAAATGTCATTAGACTGGGAACTGAGTCTCTAGCCTTTTGAAAGTCAGGTTGTCCACCCCAGGTGGTACCTGTCACCCTCTATTTTCTGTCTGTCCCAAAAAAGTGCTGTGCTAGGCCTGGAAGACTAGCCGGCACTTGTGACAGGAGGAGTAAGGGTGTTGGAAGGACACTATTAGTCAGCCTCCCTCTCAGCCTTCGCTTTTACTTTCAGTGAAACTGCTGTGGCTTTTGCTGGATCCTCTGCCAGGAATCTTTGTGACTTAACTGTGGAGCTCTTCACATTCCTGAAGTATCCTGTCTTGTCTTGGACACCCTAGAGCTTCACAAAAGAGGAAGTATTTCTATCCACAAGAAAGAGAATGCTTAGATTGAAGTGTCTGGTTGTATGATGCCCAGTAAACATCTTCCTAGGAATGAAGCTTTTCATCATTCTGGCAGTCAGCAAAGATGTTTCTTGGGCAAATACTGCCATGGTTTAATTAATTTTTAAAAAGCTTTATTTGTTTTTTCACTAATGTCAAATGAGGAAAAATAGAAAGGCCAGGCAAAGTTAATAGAAGTTATTCCCCACCCCCATTACTGCCACATTATAAAGGAATAATCCAATTTATATTTTCCAGGGTATGTAACTCAGTCAAAGGCAGCAGATTGTCAGGATTCTGTAGCCATGAAATGCTCCCTTAAAAGAAATTAAAAGGCCTAGTTCCATTAAAGATGTTTCTGTGTCAGTTTATTTCAACAGGTTTTGCAGCTGCCAATGATGATGAATTAAATATTTACCAGAAAACAGCAGGAGGAATAGGAAAAGTACATGCTGAGGAGCAGTGTCGGGGAGTCTCCCAAGAACTGCTAGGTTCTGGAGATCAGCAGTCCTTCTGGATTCCCATGAAGGCCTGAGGCAGGGCTGTATGTACACCTGGTGAAAGAAGGGAACGCCAAAGGGCTTTCTGTATACCTGTCTAAAACCTGTAAAATCTGTTGCTGTAAGTGGCTGGTACTGGCTTCCCCCCAGCACCGATGAGTGTGTGCAAGTGTGGCTGAGTTTGTTCTCTACAATTACTTAAATCTACAGTACTAATTTGGGTCTCTCTGTTTCAGCACTACCTATCCTCCAGAGGATGTAGTGTGAATTCTTTGTTTGAGCCTACTGGTAGGTGTTGGGTCCTTACAGGAATAAAGCATTCCTGGAAGTTCTCTGTGGGTATGAAATGGAACTGTTCCCTGGAGTAGAATCAAAATCAGAGTCAGCCTAGAAAAAACAAACCTTACAAAAACTTAAACCTTTGGGGAAAAGCCAGATTGGCAATTACTTCTTAATGTGTAAGGGACAGATATTAGAAGTGGGTGAACTTGCTTGCATTTTATTTATTTTAAATATGAAACAGATTTTAGTTCTGCCAAATTTTATATTTTCATGTATGTCTTTTGTTCCTTTGAAAATGTTTTTGAAAATGCCTAGCCAAAAGAAATTTGGGTCAAATTCACTTGGAAAATCAATTTGAATAATCCAGTTCACTTGAAAATTCAAATTATTCCATTCCAAACTTATATCAATATGGAAGCCTGAATTGCCTTGAAATTCATTGCTGTTATGTAACAACCATATTGTACCATATGCTTTCTTCATAAATCTGTCTTTTTCTGAAAGGAAAAAAAGATCATCTGAAAAATTTTGTCCAGTAACATGTATGTGTCTGTGTTGGGTATGACTCCATCTTCAAGCCGCATGGGAGATGTGGTATCTTCACATATTACAGTGTTTAAAAAATCCCATCTGCAAAACAGACATGGGTGGGAGAAAGGCAGACCTCCCAACAGGCAGGAGAAGGCATGGGAGCAGCATGTGAAGGAGAAGCACACACTGACCAGCACTGCAGGCATTGTTTTCCTGGGTGCCAAAAATCCACATTCTGCCTCCAGCTCATGACAACAGAATATGCAACAGAAGAAGGGAGGCTCATCATTAATTCTATCTTTTTTGGATGTACAAAAGCAAATATCCATGTGGTGCTTGTGACTATACAAGATGCATTGTTCTCCTGAAACTTCAGGAGCTCTCTGGGATGGAGCAGCTCCACTGTTCAGTGAAGACTTAGTAGAAGAAGTTGCTGCAAGATTGGATCTGCTTGTAGGCTGGGCATCTGAGAACAGCTTGAGACCTCTCAGCTAGCTACTGTGTGATAAAACTTTTATCCTCTTTAAAGCACAGTGAACTGGCTCATGATTACCTAAAGTGTGGGCTCACACTCCCAGCCGTCACAGTTCTGCTGGGGATTTGTGAATTGCCCTAGTAAGGCAGATTAGTAGCTAAAGCAACTGGTCTCTTCACCTGTGACCAGACTTCAATGGGTGGGAAATGCAGAGAATCCCTCTCTTCAACATCAGTCCCATTTTCCCTTGTGCTGGCAAACATGCCTGTTAGCATGTTTGAAGTTAGGGGTTATATGTGAAAGCACATGTCCAGGGTTGATCTCACACCTACAGTTGACTGCTTTCTCTAGTCCCACCATGATGAGCCTGTTAGTGCAGGCCACTTGAAAGATTCAGCCCTAGGACATCTGCCTGCACACTGCGTGCCAAAAACTGGATAAAACTCTGCTGCTGGTGCTCTTCATACCTTATAATGTTTATCACAAAGCCAGGTTGTTTGAACAGGATGTAGGGTACAGAGCCCTCCTGCGCACTTTAAGTGTGCTGAGCCATCTCACAGCAACTGATCATAGGCAGATTTTACAGTATTCAAAAAATTTTCTCATGTCCCAATTGATCACTGTGACCTAAATGAAATTAAAAAGGATCTTCATCTATTGTACAGAAACTCTTCTAGAAAAAGAACTATGCAAATTTAGGGGATTGGGATGTCCAAAATCCCCATTAATTTTTGGTCTGATTGTTTTGATGTTGGCCTCATCAGTGTATTTAAAACAACTGAGAAACTGAGACTGCAAGCCAACCTCAATAGCGCAGAGAGAGAAGGGAAAACAGCTCTTATCATTTCATGATGGGTGCTGCTACAGAGCTGTTCTGTTTTCAACGTTCTGGACTGGCTCAGGGGGTCGTTTCATTAGGTGCTGTCAGTGTTTCAGACCTAAATAAATGGGCCCTTAACTCAGCAGTTGATCCTGTGGAAACAAGAAAAAAAAAGAAAAAATAGTAGTAATAATAATAATAAAATAAAAGCAATTGTTGTTGCTGTTGCTTTTTTGTTATTTCTGTTGTTATTGTTACTATTTTAATGTGTTTATTTTAAAGCTAAATTTTTGGGGATGTGGAGAGGGTGATTGCTTTGATTTGGGTTTTGCTAAAGAGGGATTTATTGCTAAGGCACATACAGAATCTCCAATACATCAGTAAAACTGATGCTGATCACTTTATCTAGGACTGGTAAATCCTGGTCCTTTTTTATATACCTTTTAAATGTAAGTCAGAGTTTATTGATTTCCTCTGTGTGATTATGTATGTAGATTGTGTTTTCTGCATCTTAAAACCAAGTCAGAATTACTTGTTCTTCTAAGCTAGTCCTTACTTCAGGGAATGACACATTTTCCATTAGGGGCAAAGCCCTGCAAGGAAAACCATGCAGCAAGAATGCCTTCTCACCCTGGTGGTGATATGTGGAAGAAGCAAATGACCTGAAGCTGTGGGGCAGAAGGGAGCCGTGATTAAAATAGTTCCCTGCCCACTCTCCTCCCCCTTCCCAGCTAGATCATCCAGAGCAGAGGAGATCAAGAGCATCCATGGGAAAGGGAGGAGGAAAAGTCTGTGTCACTGAAATTCTAGCTGCACCCCCTCCTGTCTCCTCCTGAGGAGACATACAGCCTTCCTATTTCTTGCAAAAGGCTGATTGCAAAGAGTTAAACTGTTTCCATATGTCCAGTTCCAGAGTCTGTAGCCTTTGGCAGCCCCTGCTGCATCCAGCTGCAGCTGCTACCTGTGTGTTCCCGGGCGCTGTCCCATGCATGCGTGTGCACGCACGTGTGCGCTGACCTCGGGGCCAAGGCCCACTGCCATGCCAAACCCATCTCTCCTTCTTGGGGAAGAGACTAATTCAGAAAAATTTCTTCCCCCTCCTTTCTTACACTCAGAGCTGACCGTGGATCATGTCAAACAATATACAACTGAGAAGAATGCAAATAAACTTAATTCCGTGTAGCCCAGCAATGCAGCCAGCCGCCCACTTGCGAGATACTAAACTGGTGTACACATGATACACAAAGAACGCTGGCTGGTTTCACCAATCCCTTGAGACAAAAAGGGGGAAAAAAAAAAAAGAAGAAAAGACCTGATCCTTGTCTTTATATCAGTGAGGTTGGAGTTCTTGCTAATAAAGGAGCTTTTCCCATGATGCAGTGTGATAAGGATTGGCCTACATGTAGCCCAGCAAGCCACTGCTGATGTTTTCTTGATTAGGTGTCTTATCTTCCATTGAGCTGCATCTGATGAAGGTTGCTGACAGCGTAATGGCAGGAAAAGCATCGGACAGCTCCATAAAATGGCAGCTTTGCTATGACATGTCAGCCAGGACCTGGTGGATGGTAAGTTGGTGTGATAACTTTTTTTTCCTCTCCCTGGAAGTGTTTTTTTTTTCCTTTTCTGAACTCATCCTTCACTGTTGCAATGCACGTGCTGCAAAGTTCAGAGCGCACAGTTTGCAGCTCCAGCTCAGTGACTCTTCAGAGCTCCTAACATCACAGTGAGATAGATAGGGTTTCTCTGCTGCTGTAGGGGCTTGGGGCCTTCCCATTAAAACAGCAGCAAGTACAGCACGGGATTTTATTTTTCTTTCTCCATTTTATTTCTTCTCCTCAGCTCTCTTTCCT
>VXBI01010766.1:50955-83185 GCA_013397375.1 Toxostoma redivivum
TTTTTAATTCCCCCCCACAGTTGCACCCTGTGAAATGCAAATTTTTCAATTTGCCAAGCTAGCTGGTATGAGAACGTGGAGGTGGAAGCAGTCATGGAAAAAAAGAAAGCAGCCTTGTCATCATGCTCTTGGCTAATTGTTCTTGAGTTGGTCTTAAAAATAGAGCAATCTGCCTCTTTATTCTGTTTCCTCTGAATAATTATTTAGAAAGTGTATTGTATCATGTTGTGAGCAGCCTCCTAATCACTATGTGATTGTCCCCCACGCTTCTCTTTAATTTGGAGTCCTCCTCCCTACCAATGAATGCAGTAACTGGAGCAACTACTGATTAATATGCCGCTTGTCATAATTAAATTTAGTTAATGAGGATATGCATATTCAGTCCATTTTTTCTTTGTTTGGATGAGCATGGCTTTTTTGTTCATATTTATACAGCTGCGAATGAAAGCCGAGAGCTGGAAAAAAAGCAAACCTTACTGAGCACAGGGAAGGGTGGACCCTGAGAGACAACTTTTTTTAATGTTACCAGGCAAAGGAGCCCAAAACTTTACTTAATCAAAACACTGGGACCAGGAGAAAGTATATTGGGAAGTGAAAAGCTTTTCTCCTCAGCAGAACTACATGAAATTTTCTCCACGTATGGATTTTTTTGCTTGTGGACAATGGTCTCTTGTATGCAATAGCCATGCCATGAAAGGGACATTCGGCTGGCTTGCATTCCATTATGAATATTAATTTCATTCTTGGGTTGCTTTGTCTGGTGGCGTATTTTTATCCTTTTCATTCCTTCATTCCTTTGCTTGTTTGTCTGGATAATTATAATGCTTACTGCATGCGCTGCATTTTTACAATTAGTATAGTGCTGAGACAATGGGCACTTTATTCTTGGGCAGTGGGTCTGGGGAGCACCAGTGGAGAGCACATTCCAGTTCCTGGACAGAAGGCAGGTTTCTGATTATAACTGCCTTCCTACACTGCTTTGCAAGGACTTCGTTATCTTTCCAAAGGTGGATGTTGATACGTGCCTTCAGTGAGGGTATCAAACCTGAAGGGAGTATTTAATTTAAATTATGCTTATTACTTGGGATTGTTTCTGTAGTTTCTGAATACAGGGAAGAAGAATTATTCTGTCTTTGCTACTTGTTGAACTACTGGTGTAACTTTAAAAAGAACGGTAGAATGTAGATTATGAAAAGCTGTTTTGTTAACCTGCTATTTTGCTGGGGGTTACGCTGCTAAGTATCGTCTTTCGATTCATGTTTAGCTCTTTAATCAGATTTTCTTCATGTAATTTTGAACATTATTGAGAAGAGCTGTTAAAGTCACTGACAGATGTTTAGACATAGACATTATGAAATGTTTGTGTAGTGTATTTCCTTGATATTGCCTGTATGAAGGCTTGCTTTTATTAAGGAGCACATCTTAAATTTAATATAGTGTTCACTAAGGATAGCTTTCATTGAGATGGCATTGCTTCCAAAGGGAAAAGAAAATCAATACTTTCACTGCAGTATTTTATCCTGAACAGTAATCTGTAAAATACATGTAATATAAATGATCACTGTCTTGAGTTTAAGAATGCTTGACTGTACTGTATGGGTAAAAAATCCAATTATATTTTAGCTCTGCATTCTATTTTGCATAATATTTCTAACTTATAAATTCACAGCTGTAAAATCTAAGGCAAACCCATGTACAATACTAATTGTTTTCCTCAGAAAAGAAAAACCTTGTACTGCAATGATATGGCATAGTGTGCAAAATATTGTCACAAAATTGATAGTATAATTATTTACAGTAAATTCCTATCCAAAATATGCATTATAACTAAAACATTAAGACTTCTGAATGAAAAAACTAGGAAGACAGACTTCTTCATCTTTCTGCTTCTGCTTTTCTTCAATGATTGTATACACACAATTGTAAATGCCGTATGGGGAACAGGAAATATTGTATAAGATGGTTACTCATAAAAAAGTTAATTCATAAATGTTATTATGACAGTCATTATTATAAACTTAGTGGGGTTTTATTATACGTATGCTATCTATAACTGTTTTGCAACATATAAATATTAGTATCAAATTCCATTTGAATAAACCTATAATATTGGATTTTGATATTTTAAAAGTAATTATATTGTACTATTCTCATCAAGAAAGACAAAATTTTGTCTTTCTCTTTAAATTAAGTGGAATGACTGTTAAGTTTTTAGGGTGCTTTTTGTTTCCTAACTTACTGTTTATTTCCTTAATATTCTTTTATTTGGCTACAATAACAACATGTGGTTTGTCAGGGAACAAACAAACATAAATGACACACTCTCCATCTGTGTTCTCCTGAACATAGATACATTTGCTAAAACACATGAGGCAAAAGTTTCACTGAGAATGCAACAAACAACCAAATGCAAACAAAAGTAAACTTTTAATATACTAAATAACTGAATATATAGAAAACTGTTAACTGATTATCACTTTCTTTCAGATTGTGTAAATATGACCATCTCAGTTGTGCATCTTACTTTTGCATTAAACTTTGAGGGAAAGAACATGAAGTGAAGAGACAGAACCTGTTTATCAAGTGCTGTTCAATACAGCTGGGAAATAATCTAGGAACTTCTTTTGCTGTAAAATCTCCATTTTCAAAGTGAGGAGGAATGCTGATAAGGGGATTGAGAGAACAATACCCATAGAAACACTAGATATTTTTTCATTGCCCCCTTTTTACTGACAAATGGCTATTTTGGGATTATAGTCATAAATATGTTTTGTGATTGACTTCACAAATTTAATAATTCATTGCTGTACAGATCTCAAAATTAAAATCTAAGTAGCTATTTACAAAACTTTGTGGGATTGCTAGTAGTCAGTTGGGTTTTTCTTGTGGGAAAAGATTCCAAATATTAACATCTAAGACATATATTGAAAGCTATTTTTTTGAATCTGTGCCAAAGTCTGAATCAATGTCTCTGGTTTGTAGATCATTTTCATGCAATTCTGTAGAGAGAAAAATACATATTCTAAAGAAAATCTTTCTTCCTAATCTCCAAATCCTATTTTTATACATGAATTTACATGCATCTGCAGTAGAGATAATGAAAAACTGTCTATTCAAACTCTTGGGAAAAAAACTATTGAAATCACAGGTTTTTTTAAAGAACAATCCAGAGACAATGAACAACTTCTGATCTATTGTAAATAATGCTCATTTTGTTATACTTAATGGCTTAATCTGATGGTCAGAAACATCATAACAAAATTTTGGAATAAAAAGTCTATTGGTACAAAGGTTATCACATAATATTAAGGCTGTATTATAAGGTTTATAATCCCAAGTAGAGGTTAAAAGAATAACAATTTAGATGCTATATTTCAGCATTTAAAATAATTATTCCAATCCTAAATTTATTAGTAAATCCAAGTTTTAATTTTGGTTTAACACAAATGTTAATCACATTCCAGGGGAGTTGCAGTATGTCAATATTTTGCAGCAGCACATCTGTGCAGTTTTCTAATTTGGGTTAAAATGATATTCATAACACAACAACTCCATCAGTTGTTCAGATGTACAGCTTGTTAATGAATCCTTTGTTCTCAATAATGACTTTTAATTAAATGATTTAGAAACAAATGTCAGTATAACTGTGGACATATTGAACATGCTGTGATTATTTATGGACCTAGAACACCATATCTTAATTCTATAAATTTCAGCGGGAGGAGTGGGTAAAAGGATATAAGGTTATATCCATCAGCTGTTGTTCAGTTTTCTTTACATGAAAGTGCCAACAGCATGCATAACGTACTGCAAAATAATTTCCTGACTATCTAATGATTATTCCGAATGATGAGCCACAAGATACCTTTCTGAAGATATGTTTTTTAGACTTATGAGACACTATAAGTATACAGTTTTTAGTTCTTGTTCAGAACTGTTGCATTTCTGTCTATAAAAAATATTTGACCAGGTACTCTGTATACTTGGACAGCTCAGAATAAATTTGTTTAAAATCAGAAAGGTCTGTATGGAGAACTGTAAATACCGAATGCGTGTCCATCTCTATTGTTTAATCTTTTTTATTATGGATTGTGGGAATAATCTTCCTTCATCAAGGAAAAATGCAGTAGCAGTGCATGTATATTAGACACATACTAACAGCATACATTTATATAGAATTAAGGTGTTGTTGATCACTTTCAATATTCCTTCATTGCTGATTTTAAAAAAATGTGTCCCTTTAACCAAGAAAAAAATATCTGTGCTTACTGACAAGCACATATTTCTCTAGCACACTTTGTCTGTCTTTAGACACATGTTATGAATGTGTTTCCAGTTAAGATTTGCTACTGTGGGATGTTTAGTGGTTGCAGCACCTTCTCAGCAAAGCAGCTTTTTCTGCTTGTGCTTCATACTTTTATGCAGGGCTCTGCTCTGGGAGTCTGGGAGTGCCTCGGTTTGTCTGCTCACTGTGGCAACGTTAATACTTTTCTTACAGTGAAAACTGTACGTCAGCAGTACTCTGAACATTAGTTTGTGGGAAGGTGTGCTTGTGACAGTGTATCTAAATATGTGTTGGCTTAAGGCATGATCCTAAAGTTCACTAAAATCAGGAGGAAGCAACTATGTAATTATAAAGCATCTCTCTACAGCATGTAAAATGCAATTGTACTTTCAATAACATGTTTGAGATTTTCACAACTGTAGTATTCAAGATGTAATTAACATTGATGTGTACCTATTAAATTATGGTTTTCCTTTGTAACTTCTCTGAACACATATTAATACTGAGGAAATGTGTATTCCAACTAAGCTATGGCACCCTGATGTACCTGAACCTTCTGTAGGACCTACAAAATTTCTGTGCAACTCACAATAAAGTTGCTTTTTCTGTTCTGGAATTATCACTTGATTCTTTCACTTTTTCTTTTCCCCCCTCAGATATTTGATTTCTTTGCTCCATTTAAAAAAATGTGTGAAAAATTAGTTGTTTTCTAGCTGGAATTTATGGTCTCCAATGTAACTTGGTGATGATTGAATCCAAATAATGAAGAAATAAAGTTGATTTTTATATACTTTGATACTAATAAACTGGAAATTCTGTCAAAACACATTTACTCTTTAAGATATATTTTTAGGAACCTAGTGTAAGACAATAGAATTACAATCTTGAATGAAGTAAAATCAGGAGAGAAATGGAAGAGCTAAATTAAAGACAGGTGAAGCTTTCTGCGATTTTTTTTTTGCAATTTAATTTAGAAACAGAAGTTACTAATAAAAAAAAGTGAGTAGATAATTTCTTTAGTAATTGAAAATAAGAGATGCCTAGGTGTTAGCTACCACTGTCACTGAGATTATAGCATCAAGACAAATGTAGTTTGAAGAAGAGCTTCACTGAGAACAATTAAATCACTTATTTCAAATCTTTAAGCCCAATAGGGTTAGAAACCAGCTTTGATTTTCTTTATGAACTGCTAATAGCAACTTTAACACTTTGTGCTGTGATGCAGTGATGCAATTAACTGTCAAAATACTGTTTTTCAGAATTCAAAACAAAACCACACCATCAATATTTTAACAGATCCTGTACTTTGCAACGTTACCAAAATGTTCTTTTGAATGTTCAATGTAATCCAAAAGTTTTTTTGTCCTTGCAGTATCATGGAGTGATAGATCTATGTTGTTAAACATAGGTTCAATGTTAAATGTCAGTCTCAGATTGTCGTTGTGGAATATCAGTTTCTCAAAGATATTCAGCCCTAATGGGGAGATTCTCTATGTAGCATCATTTTAAATGATGACTCGCTTCTTAGGGAATACAAATAATATTACCTTCCAGTGGAAGTGAACCTGATTTTTTGTAAGTGAAGGAAAGATTATGCTTAGATGGTTAGACTAGATATAAATTTTCCCAGTGCTCAAGAACATGAGACAGAAGGTTTTAATTTCTTCCATATAATAAAGACTTCTGGTTTATTCCGTGTACTAAATTTAAACCAATAAAGTTAGGTAATCTTTCATTTAGGGCAAGAAATCTGTAAAATAAAGCTATTACCAAAACATATTATTTTGAGAATTGTGGATACAATATAGGAGCTAAGTTCCCTTAAAAACAAATAGAGGATCAAATGGAATTCTTTAATACTGTCTTTAAACTAAAAGAGTTAAATACTTGAAATTGAAGAAATGCTTCATCTTTCTATTGTGGCACTGCCAGATTGTCACATGTAACCAGTCATATTCCATTTGCTCTGGCTGACTTGTGTGTGTTTGCTCTAACTACCTTTGATATGTTTTGAGAAACTCTGCTTTTATAACACCTTCAAAAATTACTGTTAAGGGATATTAAACAAGACTCTTTCACCAGATAAATCTGACTGTGCTTGTTCCATGCATGAAGGCGTCATTGTGCTATCTGACAGTAAAAATTCATATAGTTTCAGAAACCACCGAGATTATTTGCACCATCCTGAAAGTCTGATGGGGTCTTTATCTCTCAGGACATCCCTGCAGACGACTGATGTTTCTGAAGCAGGGTTTACTGCCTCAGCATCCAGCCACAGCACTGTTCGTGCATGAGTGTTTGTAAATCAAGAGTTGCTCAGTGGAATCCTTGAGGATACTGGGAGGAAATGGTGGTTTGCTTTCTCCTGGCCACAATATTGCTGAGGTCTGTTGTTACATCAGCCATTGCTTCCACAGAACTGTTATCTTGCTGGCTAGAGCAGCATGACCCTGTCATGCTAAAAAAGGACAATATGGTCCAAAAAAGTCTGTATAAAAATATTGTCAGGTTTCTTACCCTGCCAATCAAATTTATTTTTGAGTGCACCTTCACAGGCCCAATGTTAGGAGAAGGTACCAAATGGACCTGACTCAAAGACTGGCATTTGTCCACCCAACCACCACAGCAGAGGCAGCAGCAGCAGCAGCACTGGCTTTCGCTTTACACCTGGGCTTGGATCTCCGCTCTATAAGGGTATAACGCAGTCGTAAAGCCCAAGAGTTTGCCATCTTGGTACTGATAATTAGCAAGTTTGAGAGACAGGTTAGGACTATTGGGGCAGAATCTGAACTCAGTTAGCCATTTGCTTAATTTGAATTAGTATTGAATAGCTATTTCGGTTCATTCCCACCAACAAGCTTTAGTCCTGTTAATGATGTATGTCTTGCTCCAACTTCATGCTGTGACTTGTCACAAAAATCTATTATTTTCACTGAAATTAGTTATGGACCTGGAAATTATTCCACAGGGGAAAACATTATGAGTTTCTTTTAAGCCTAAGGCTACCTTAGATGAGGAGTAAGTGAGAAAAGGGGGAAGTTATTTTATTCTTTCTCAGATAAAATTGCACTGCTGTTAATGCTGCTGCCCAAATAATTGGTGTAAAATCTTACTTTAGTGCATGCAGTGTGAATGTGTTAATAGCAATGACAGGTAAGTTCTGAATTACTAAAAAGTCTTACTCAAAGTTAGTATCATACAGTGATCTTCAGACCACTTCATCCAGATGTGTTTTTCCATAGGGCTATTAGAATTATCTCAATTTATCTCACTGAAAAGTAATAGGGAAGAATATAATTAATTTTTAGTGTTATTTCACAAATCAATAGGCAAACTGATATATCATTAACTGAAAGAATGTCTACACTTGATAGCATATTGACTATTCAGGTCCATTTAATTGCTTTATTAATGCCTTTTACCACAGCAGAAATTGTAGAGGGCTTTTACTCGGAAAGATGTTTTTACTTCTTGGAGTGAATGATTTTATTTACATGTTATACTCCCTGGTATTTTTGATCCTGTGGTTGTGAATCTCTACATTCCAAATGATACTGATGTGTAATTAAAAGTTTCCTGGTATCTGATGTGAAGGTTGTCTCTTCCTTGACTAATTTTAGTGACTATATTGATGTTCCATACACATTGTCAACAGCAAAATAATATCCATACAGAAGTACAATATGTGAGTAATGTGGAAGGGAAAACACTCGAATTGGCTCTTAGGAATTTCTCAAATAAAAGGCCTGATTTCATCCTGCTGCAATTTAAACTGCTGCATCTAATTACACCCAGTGAAGACAGAATTGTAGCTCATCTGTTTCAGACTAGGTATCCTAATAAATAATTTTTCCAAAACATTTTAGAAGTCACTTAGATTTTTCAATAAGCTCTCAAATGAGTTTTATAGCATGATAGTCCTAATAACATTTGTTGTACAACTTATATGCAGATATTTTTAGATTTGTTTTCTTTTGACAGCATATAACATCAGACCTAGAGTGGTATATTTCTGCAGTAGTTTGCAATAAGAAACTTGAAAAAGTATGGAAGAAAATCTGAATTTTGCATTTTGCCTATAAATAGAAAAGATAATTACCAGTTTAATTTATTTTTTCCTTCATATGTTGTTGCTAAACTTAATTAAAACTGACTAAATTGGCTATTTCAAAGTGACATGAAGGTTGCATTCTGGAGGATATTCAGGTAAATCTTCTTAGTCAATTCCACAACACTGACAGTGACCTTCAGTACATATTTTTATACATCTGATGGTCAATATAGGCCAAGAGTGAGCTGTAATATTAAAATAGGTGTTGATATGAGGAAAGAAATTGTGCATAATTATATTGCTGCTACTTTGTGTTGTCATTCAAGATATGTATGGTGATTTACCCACGCTTTTACTGCCCTGCATTCTACAGATTGATCACAATTAACTTGCTACTTGTATCTTGTAATCAGGAAGTCTTGATACACAATGATGAATGCATCAGAACCTTTCTTTTCCTATCAGCGTACTATATTTTTGCCAACAATAGTGAGCTGTGAGTGTGAGTTTTGGAGATGAGATTAACACATGGAAGAATGAGTAGACCTGTACACTACGGGAATAATTGAATCAAGTGGGACATAACAACGAGCACATTACAGGAGTTTGGCATGAAACAGGGACAAACTTGAACAGGCTGCTAAATTGTGTATGTGTACTGAGCTGTGCTTCGTTGTCATGCTTTAAAGAGTGGCAGTCTTGGTTTCATTATCATCCAAATTTCCTGTCTTAGTTTCCCTGTGTGGGCTGTTAACTCGGACAGGAACGAGCTTGATGCTCTGTTTTCCCCACATTTTTGCTGCTTTTTGGCGGCACATTGTTTATATATCAGAGCAGCAGGAATTGGTGCAGCACAGTTTGGGGAACAGGCTCAAAGTGTACACCAAGCAGGTATGACTATAAAGTACATAATCTGCTTCTGCAGAGGGAGAGGAGAAACTGGGTGACTGATAGCTTTCTGATAAAAAAAAAGCTGCTCAGGTTTCTGCTGCATTCCAGGCTGGAGTGGAAGAGAGAATTCAAGGTTAGCAGTGAGCCACAGAGTGCTGATTGCTTTGTAATGGAAAAAATTCAATTACGTGAAATATTAGACTCGTCTCCCTGTCTTAGCTCTCCTCAATCTATTTAGTCAGGAAAAAAAATGAAACTTCTCAACAGATGCCTGGCTGCCTGGGTACAGAGAGGAAAATCATAATTTGTCTGTAATCCCTAATGCAAACAGTTGTTCATTAAGAAACAAAACTAATGTAATCTTGATGATTTGCTTGGATTTCTACTCTATCATGGTGTTTTGTACAGCTGGCAGGCTAATGTAATTTTACTTAGGAACTCAAAGCAATCTGGTACTCAGACAACACCATGTAGATTTAGGGAAATTTGGGGCTCAGATTAGCATAATACTAACTAATCATGAATATCATTTGCATTAATTAGAGTATTGGGGAAAGATGTTTTTTAAATGGAAGAAAATTGAAAGAAAGATTAAGGGCAAGGGCTTACAAACCTAGTTTTGCTTTATGCAAGAATATAACAGATGATTTCTGCTATAATGCCTAATATTTTAATGTGTAAGTATTAATTAGAGTATCAGCGAAAGATTGTTTCTAATTGGAAGAAAACTGAAAGAGAGATTAAGGGCAGAGTTTATGAATCTGCTTTTGCGTGATGCCAGTATGCAGCAGATGATTTCTCCTATAATGCCAAAGAGCTTAATCTGTAAAAGATAGGGTGGCTAATACACTACACAGTAGAGACATTTCAAAGATTTTTTTTTTTTTAAATTAGGCTCATTTCAGGCTAAAAAAGAACTAGATGGTGTATTCATACTTCCATACTATTACTAACAAACATAAACTAGTTAGGTAAGGAAAAAAAGTGTTTGAAGGCATATGCGGTAAGTTAAAACATAATTGATCCTCAGTGTTTTAGCATTTGGTATAGCTGTTTTTTTTAATAATTAAAGTATGCCTAGGTTATAAGTGCTTTCTTTGAAAAAAAAAAAAGAGTTCACAGTCTATACTTTAGATTATGTTAAAAATATACTTTAAGATGCTTTCCATTTTAAGGCCTTGATCCAGATTCGCAATGCTTCTTTTCCCTGTATCGGGACGGTCACTCAAAGCTTTGTGAGCAGATACTATGGCTATTTTAAATACCAGATTAGGAAAATTATTACAAGTTATTTCTTTGCTTATAATTATTTTTCAGGAATTCTCTGTACTACTACTACTACTACTATTATTATTATTATTAGTAGTAGTAGTAGTAGTATTAATTGCTGCAGTAGTGTGGTATTCCTATGGTATACAATTTCTTCAGTAGCACCAAAGAGTCCTTGGTTAGGCGGTGTATTTTCAAAGTAATGCCTAGTTAGTCACTGAAATTGAAGTACTATAGATATTACAGAGTATATTAGCAGATCTGATTTGGACAAGTGTAGTGGTATTACTCTGTTGCAGTGTTTTGTGTATACCTCACATGCATTGTCTGTTCTTACAGGACCTATAATTATGGCAGCTATTCGGTTGAAGACCTAATCCAAAATTTAGATGAGCTTTGCCTCTGGCAGACTTCTGAAAATGTTTTCAGCATGTAGCCTGAACACTTTCTCAGCAAGGTGAAACCTGTTCAGGCTACATGCTGAAAACATTTTTGTTTTCTCAAGGCTGCTGCTTCTCAAGCTTAGATAGCATGGACTGCTGTAGGTTAATTTTTCCTTCCAAGCAATGCCTTGTGAGGAATTCCACACCAGCCTACTTAATCAGTTGTAGATGTGTTTATAAGCACTGCAGAGTATCCTAGAAATAATAAATATGGGACTAGAAACTCAGGAGGGATGGGGGTTTCAAATGGGGCAGAACCAAAATGGGGGGCTACTTAAGCAACTGCTCTTCTAATTGGACACTATTGTCAAATATCCCAATTTTTTAAAACATTTGAAATTGTAGAAGTTCTGTATCATATGTGCTTTTTGCCATATTTGTACATGGAGGCCTCCAATTGAAGACCTGCCTTTATATTACTTCCTATATTAAAATATTATCTTGAAAATGTGTTGTTTTGTTTCTAGATTTTGAAGGTATTGGTATGATGACCTCTATCTCTCATACTCATATTTCTTAAACTAACTTTTGTGGAGCATATCCCTGTGCCCACTGTTGCAGTGTATGGTACAGATGTAGTCCATGGCTGAGGTACAAGAGAATGCCCTAAGAAATCTGGGCACTATTGCTGAATCTAAATTCATTAGCACTTCTGCTTTGTGCTGAATCCTCCCATCTAGCAGGAAAAGTGTCTTTGTAAAACATCTTTTCTTAGCTGTTAATAAATGCACACGGAACAGCAATTATGAAAGCTCCCTTCCCTAATAAANATACGTAAAGCAGCAGCTAAGGAAGAAGAAGCATAGGAAATCTGAGTTCGTGAAGTATCCCAAAAAGTACAAGACAGGAATTTTGATTTAAGTAAAATTTAATGTCAATGTTCTGTGGATGAATCTGCAAATAAGAAGTGTTGGACTCCTTATGCTAAGTCTTGCACTGAACACAAAGGCCATTTGTTCTGAAAAACAGAAAGCTCCAAAGCTTTCTGGTTATCTCGTCATACCTGTACCCTATCTTTGGTTTTGTCTGAGCTGAATATGTAGGAGACACAGGAAAATATAGTGGCTAAAATTATGAAATGCTTACTTTATAAGAAAGAGTAGTATGTAGATTTTGCAAGTATTTTTACACATGCTGTGGATTTTAATTTGGTTTCCCTCTCTAAATTTCCCAAGCTTCAAGTACTTTCTACTTCAGATCATTGAAAAATATTTCTGTTTATTTACTCATTAGGACTGAAAAGAGAGACAGAGGGAAGATGGGAGGCAGAGAGACAGAGAACATGGCTCACGATGGGCAGACAGTAACTTATGTTATGTAGCAGCATGTTGCACTCATATCCAGGAAGATGTAAGACAAGATTAAATTCCCTGCTTTACCATACCTGAAAGAAACAGATATATAGTCCGTGAATTCAGTATTATTCTGTTATTGCAAACATACAAAGTACAATCAGAGACTCACTCCAAGAAATTTAACAGCTAGAACAAAAAGTGAAATTTAGAGGATATACCTTTCATCTGAAGGAGAATTAGGGTGGTAAATTTGGTTTGCCACATGGGTGATATGCCCTAGACTGAGCTGCTTATTTTCTTGCCCACCCTTTCCTCCTTTTTCTTATTTAATTAACAAAATATATTTGGCCTCTATTTTGGGTTAAGGTTTTATTTAAACTATTAATTTTTTGTTGAAAGTTTTGATTGGGATTAATTGGCCTTTTTGATAAAAATGCTGTTTCAATAAGAGTTCCCAGACAGCTCAAATCCATGGTTGGATGAGAAGTGTGTGAAATCTTTCATCATTGATTTAACATTTAAATGAAAAGTATTAGGTTGCACAGCATTCTTACCTTTAGAAGTGTCTCGGCCAGTCATAGTCAAATCTAAAAACATATTTGAAATCTGAGCACATCTTTTAAGAAGTTGAATACTTTCTGTCCTAGGGTCAAAGAATAGTGGGTACCTAACAGTAAGAGATGCAATCAGGCAACGACAAGCAACTTTTTAAAAAGAATTTTATGAAATTACAGTTCCTCACCTGGAAGCTGAATCCTTACTCTTGGGGAAGTACTAGTTTCAATATATGTGATTTTCAGCAGTACAGTACATTTTTTTGCTTTGCTCCAAGCCACTCTTGAAATGAAACAACAATACCTAGCATTTTGAACTAGGATTTAGTTCACTCCACTTAAGATGCTGATATATTCCGTCCTCTTTGGAGTGGTAATGGACTTGGCTGTCTCAGATTGTAGGTTTAATACAACCACTGCTTTAAACAGAGATATTAAATCTTGTCTGAAACAACTGAGGTGAAGGAATGTTTTAACAAAGGGATAATATTGATTACTTTATTTTCCAGGAGCTCTCAGGTTTACTTATTTTATTCTTGAATTGAAAATAATCCATGTCCATAAATCAACATGCAATGGTGAATTCCATTGTGATAGTCTAATAATAGTGATCACCACAGCTCCTACAACTTCACCTGATGATTATTCTTAGAGACAGACCAGACACAAAGCAGCACAAAAACATTGCTCTCACTCATTCGCAGCAGTGCACAGGGAGGGATTTATCTGGTGGAGAGAGTTTGCTGTGGTGTAGACATCTACATCTGAGCAAGTGGCCATAGCCTCCCTCTGTAGTTAAAAGCTACTCAAGCAGTGGAGGTTAGGGAGGGACTTCTGTCTTTAGCAGACATCTGAAGCAGGAAAATGCACCTAAACATGGAAGTTGACTGGTTAAAGGCTTGTCCTTTTGTTCTGCTGAGTGACCTTCATTTTAGGTGTTGATTCATATAGTTTTTGTTGCTATCTATAAAGAAATTGCATGGTAACTTCAGTAAAATTACCTCAGAAATCTCTGATTCTCTTTAGACTAATGCCACTTTCCTCTGACTATCCTTAAGAAACTGACTTACTGATCTGTCTGCTGTAATTTATATGGGCACTCCACTGAGGAACATTTCCATAGGAACTAAATGATTTTGACTTCAGGAATGTTTTGGTAAGGGAACAAGGGAATTTTTGTCTGCATTTTTTCTATTAAAGGTTCAAGAATATTCCACGTATTTCTATATATCTCCTTATATTTCTACGTATCTTTAAATCTGAATGCTCATGTCTTGTGTTTGACTACAGCTGTTTCACTGCCTGTGTTACACATGGTCACATGTTGAGTTGAGGTATATGTGAGAAAGAGTACTTTGAAACTCTTTTAGTGCATTACACTACAGACTTCAGGAATTCAATTTTGCAAGAAGCTTGAGACCTGCATGTAATACAAGATTTTGAGCTGCCTATAAGCCAGTTAACCCTCATCAAAAAAAGGATTGAAAGAATTCCTGTAGGGCAGAGTGTTTTTCAGGAGTACTTCAGGAACTTCCTTCTCAATTAATCTGAAACTTGAACAACCAGGTGAGTATCTGCATATATTTCAAAGACAAAGCCAGTTTGCTCTCCATTTCTGCCAAGTTACTAATCATAATGGCCAAGTTTATCCCTGCTTTAAAAACTTGTTAATGAAGACTATGTGCTTATCTGTGCTTAGAATAAGATTAGAAGTGCTCCTTCTTTCGACTCCTTATGGGTGAGGATGGGCCGATGAACATGTGCAATCACACACATTGATCCAGAGAAGTGATTGTATTCTGAAACACACTTCCAAGTTGGCAAACTTTTGTGTGTCCTCTTAATTTGTTTTCAAGTGAAAACTGGTGCTCTGGTGTTCTGTGCACCCAGAGTCCCTATCAGTCCTGTTAGTGTTATCTGGTGTTACTTTTATTTTTAGTATGCACTCACAGCCAGAACTGTTCATAATCACCTCATGACTGACACTAAGAAGGATTCTCCTCCCCCACCCCTTTTTTGTTTCTTTTTTTTTCCCTAGCCCTTTAATTCTGTTGGGTGAAAAGCAGGTGCTAGCCTGGTCAGAAAAGCACTGGCTGCTCCTCTCCCTCTGTTCCCATGGCACAAATTACACAGCCACAGTCCATTTAGAGAAGAGATTAAAAGGAGTAGGATTACTTAGGCTGGTAGGCAGGTGTGTGAGAGGACATATAAGAGAAATTTAAATGTTCCTTGTAAGGAAGGTGACTGACTTATGCCACATCAAGTTGGATTAGATGATCAGATGTTAGGTTCCTTCCATCTGAACCATTCTACTCTATTATATTATGCATAACTAAAGTGGCACTCAGTGAGATGGGATACATTAATGAGAGATATGCACAAATAATGTTTGATATTCTATGTGATTAACTAATAGAACTCATGGTTAAAGAAAATTATTTGACAAATATTCATTGCTTACTGAACTCACTGGGTTTAATAGTGAAATTAGCAGTAGGATCAAGAATGACCAGACAGCCTTCAGTTCAGAGTTTTCTTTCTTATTATCACACATAAATTATATGTTTAGCTACATCATAATGCTGTGAAACTATGTTTATAAACCAAGAAAGGTTCACTTGCAAATGGTTATTGTATTTATACTTAATATTTGTCTGATCTACTCTTACAATTGTTTTCTAAATTTTGCTTTGTAGTTAACAATTTATCATGTCCCACTTTTTTGCTACCTCTATTGCCTGCTATACTAACAGTTTTTTCATCTTCCAAGCAATTAATAAGAGAAACCTTTCTCTGAAGCCTAAATACATACAGAAAAATGCGAACAAAAATAATTAAAAACATGAAAAGTAGAATAATCTTACATTAAAGGCTATGAAAACCTCAGGCTTTTAGATGGTGGCTAACCAAATCTAAGTCAAAGCTGCTGACATGCTGATGTTTAAGTGACATAATTCAGAAGTAAATTTGATTAAACTGAAATAGTTGTATTGGTGTCAATGTCTTAAGCACAATGAAACCCTATGATATGAAACATTCTGAAACAATATATACATCAAAGATGCAGAGTTTCCAGATGCTGTGTCCTTAAGAAAAATCATCCTGTAACTCTGAGGAAGCAGAATGGAGCTAAGAAACCAAGAGTGTCAAGTTCTTTTGCTGCAAAACTTCAATACACTGCTCTGAGGCTGGCATCAAAATTAAGCTGGGATGTGGTACCAGCTGCTTCGTGTATGGTTCCCAGCACCAGCAGCGATGTACTCTGGCAGTTTAGCAATAGGACTGGTCACATTTGCTGTCAGACTACCTCTGCATTTCATTTGTATTACTCTTATTTGTCTAGAGTTTTCCTGTCTGAGAAATTTCTCCCTCCTTGATAAATGTTTATGAAGAAATTTGCTAAAAACTGAGTTTAGGGTTAGGTCATGAAATTTCACCATCCCAGCACCCTATGCACGGAAGAAAAAGGGAATTTTGTTTTAAATCTTGCTTACTTTTTTTCCTGCTTCATATGTGCATATTTTGTCTAATAATTTAGACAAAAAATTAATAAGGGCCTATTACTCCTATTTCACCTGATTGCTTGTGAAAAAGGGGAATATAATTACTGTCATTTTTAAGGAGAGGCTTGATATTCACAGAGAAATTCTAGTTTTATAACTTCTGCCCTGACCTCAAAAGTGAAAATTATAAAGGAATTAATTTATTAAGTACAAAGAAAAAGATCTCAGAGAATTCAACTACTACTGCCATTGCTACCCCTCTATAGAAAAGACTTCTATTCATATAGATAACAAAATGAAAGTTAAAAGAAACAAAGACAGTATTGACTCAGTGGTATCAAGTGACCTCAGTTCAGGTCTCTGATGGCTTATTCTGGGACCCTTCTGATTTTATCACACGTTACCTTTTTTTTTTTTCCTTTGACTAAAGTACTTTTATCAGCATGCTAGACAGGATGTAATTATCTTGTCCTTTTAATCCTCACAACAGCACAAGCAGATTGCTGTTGTGTACATACATGTGAATGAACTACATATTGTTTTCTTAAATACTCAGATTGGCTCCACATGTATCTTTGCTTAGGAAATAGCAAAGGGACATCCTAAGGCATTCACAGATAAGAAAAACCCTTGTTGTTTTTCAGATGTTCCTTTTATTTAAAAATGGGGATGTCAGAACAGAATTTTTGGAACACAACAGACAGGAAAGAGGCACCTATATACTATTGGCAGCAATTCTTTTGATTGAGGAAAAATATACATTTTTGCACAGCTAATGTCGCATGTAGCTTTTTTTATCTATAGAAGAGATAGAAGATGTGTTAGGTAACAGTAAAAGGAACTTGAACATGGGCACTTGTCAAAACATTCTCAACTCTGATTTCTCAGAACATCTGCTGAATCAGAAAGCATAATTGCACCAGTTCAATCCTTTACAGTACCACTGCCAAACAATTTCTCATGCAACAATATTATGCTAAGATTTGTAGCGAAGCTGCAGAATCTACGACTCTAAACATACAACCGCCATAGGTGATGGCAGCTTACAACTGCTTCCTACTCGCTCATTTTGAACATCTTTGTGCATATGGGCACCGAGGTGTTTGGTCTTAACTTCTGTGACTCTGAAAGCCATCATAACTTAGAGCATCCACAGTCAGAAAAGGTGTGTAAAAGTCACCTTGCCTCTGCTGCACATCTAGAAAGCTGCCAGGACTACAGAAAGATGAAGTTCTCCAAGGCAAAGACAAATAAAAACCTGCTGCAATGCCTATGGTGATACAAGAGGAACATGTACAGCTTGAGTATGAAAGTGCATCTATAGCAGGAGAGTCAGTAGAAAGTCAAGTTCAGTAACCCAGGAAATTTCTCTCAGTCATGCTTTTCTTATAATTTTCCTGCATTTGACCATCTTTATAATCCAAATGATTTGATATTTAAACAATATTGCCCAGAGTTTCAGGGAAACAGCCACTTGTTCCTCACTCATCTTCTTGGTTTTTTTCTACTGATTAGATTATAACCAGTAATCCACCTGGGTCCAAGGAGGGGATAAATGTACACTGTTTAACACTAAGCTTGTTTGTTTGCTCTAAGTGAAATACAGTGAAGTCCTCATCTAGTGTTAAGAACTAAGTGATATAAAGGTACTAGTTCAAAAGTGGAGCTGAGACTATACAAAACAAGCACAAAACTTTGAGGTATAAAACTGAAATGTAGAAGGAACATTTAGCACCTTTCTGCAAAATTAAAGTGTTTTATATATATGTGTGTGTCTGTGTGTCTCTGTGTGTGTTAAACAGTAAGGAATCTGTAAAGTTTTCTTGGTGGGCTCCTTTGGACTGATTCAAGACAGGGTTGAGACATTAAGGAATGCTCAGTATCCAAAAGCCTTTAGAAAAGCTAGGGAAAAAAATTTGGTCAGGAAGTTAGAGGAAACATTTGTGAAGGGTAAATTAAATAGGCTTAAGAGGGAAGGAGAATAGGACAAATAAGTCTCAGCTATTTTGCTGTGAAAGCTCATTGAGGTTACAAACATACTTTTGGTTTTTGCTCATAGCCTATGTTCAATAGATGTGGTAGTTGAATTACTAAGTTATTTTTCTGCTGAGAGGGAATCAGAAATAAAAGTTTCATTTTTCCATATGTAAGAACAAATGCTTTTAGTTTTGGCTGACACAGAGAGCAAGATATTAAACTAACCTCCTGCCAACTTAATCAGCCATGGAAAGAACACTGTCTGCCTGCTGTAAAACAAAAGACATTAAATAACACTGTAGATTCTGAATGGAGATGTCCTCTCGCTAAAGCCCTCTGCTATTTGCTTTAGTTTTCTATTATCCTGTTTCTCAGGGGAATGCTTTGCTGCAATGGCCATATACAGCCTTCCTATTCTAGTTGTAGAATGGTCCATACTTCCAAACACAATTATCAGCCATTTGTAATAGAGCTTCAAAAACTCTGTTATGGTTGAACTGCAAGAAAGTAGGTAACTGAAGAAACCAAAAATATTTCCATTTTAAACAGAAAAGCCTCTTTTTGTGGTTTAATCAGTTCTGCTTAGATATTAAAAGTATTCTCTTTGTCAAAAATTAAAATATTTGTTAAAAAATATATCTCACATAACTTCTCCTCAAGTCACCAGCTTAGTCCATTTTAGTGGCTCTGTGTGTATAATGTCTTCTGTAACATTCCAAGATGGCTGCAAAACACGGGCTGTATCTTGAAATTGCATTTAAGTCCTAATTTGTCAATTATCTAATTTGTGAATTGTGTTTATGTGTATATTCATACTTTTATGTCTCATCTGAAAGGCCAGAGGATTAGCAACAGTAAAATGCTATGGGATTTGTCCAAGTGAAAAACCTCAACATGACTTTGTTATCAGTAGGCTACATCCTTCATAGTGCATTTGAAAAAAAATCACCATTGAAAAATCCAGAGAAACAGGTTTTTACAAGTAGGGAGCAGAAGTATTTGCTTAGTATTGTCATGGTTATCTTAGTTGTCTTCTTAAAAATTTACTCCTATAAACTGACCTGAATGTAAGAGTGCAAAGAAATAATGCTATTCTAAAGAAGGTTCTGTGTGTTTTTATAAAAAAAAAAAATCCCAATTCTCCAACTAGTAATTAAATCAGAAAACACTAAGAGATTAAAAGAATGAGTCACTGACTCATCTCAATACAGCTCTGTGAAATAAATGGCTTATCCTTGACATGAGATAATGGTGTCTCTAAAAACTAAAATGACTTGATGCAGTATTTAAATACTGCAGTATTTATGTTTTATCTTTTAGACCTTTTTGTTCTCCAGTAATAATAAAGCTTTTCACAGCAGGTATTTTTTACCTGTCTGCAAATATGGAATTCTGAAAGTTCAGGCATTTGAACTCAACTCTGTGCTGAGCTGGAAACAGGTATAGCTTTGGACTTAATCTCTTCTTTATTTGGTTGGTTTTTTTGCCTGGTCTCCAGTGGTCAGTCATATTTGTCTGGAAATCTGTTTGGTATTCCAGGTTCCCAGAAACTGTTTTGGATCTTTCTGAAATCACTCTGCTGGCAATTCTTCCCACTGCCTCATTGGTATAATCTTGGTGTGTCAGCAGATTACTCTAACAATCCCCGTCTTTCTTACAACCAGTTAGACAGACTAGATGAAAATATTGCCATGGCTCAGACATTTCTGTGTTTGTGGCTGCAACAGATTGTTGCTCCCAGAGCTGGTGCACAGCCCAGGCCCCTGCAGGCATTGGGCAGGCTGTCAGGAGGAGGCACACACACACACAACCCCCCCTTCTTCATTCCACAGCATGATCTCACCAGGACTCGGATCTCTGAAGGCTGTGAATGCCTGTGTCCTTCTAAACAGCTGAGACTGTTCTGGGCTGCCTGAAGGTACATGTGTGTGTACAAACACACAGAAGTGAACACACACACGAGCAGGGAGATAACCATATGACCTTGCTAGCAACCAGGACTCTGGAAAAACAAATTAAAAAGTGAATGACAAAAAAGGTGTCTGTGCATAGCTGTTTATAAAATAATATATACAGCGACAAGTCTTTTTCCATCCTTTTGGGGTAGGAGCGCCGAGCACAATCTACATCTCTGTACAACAACACATCTGCTCTATGTGTGTTAAGATTTAGCACAGGTTTCAGTCTGCCTGTTCTATTTATAATGAAATGCTAACTAAATTAAAAGGGAACTGTTGCTTCTCTTATGAGGTTTTATAGCACCTTAACATCTTAAAAATATGCATCAATCAGCCCAGAAGAGAAGGATGCCAGAATGGATTTAAGAAAATTCAAATGATAATCCAACTAGCTGGTGCTTATGCCTCTAATGTCTTATGTGGCAGGCTTTAGACTGCTTTACTCAATATCAGTTTTTCTTGTCCTGCTTGATGGGGTAGTGGCATAAACTAGATTCAACTATACTTTCTTTGTGCACATACTAAATGTGCATGTACAGTGAAATAAGGGAGAGAAAAGGGTGTTAGCTGTTAATATCTCATCTACATAGAGTAATATCTCTAGAATGAGCCAATCAGCAAAAACCAGTATTCTCTAACTAATTAAACTGCTACACCTATAAGAAAAGACCCTTTACACTTGTTATTTCAGTTACTTAACATCTGAAACCTTTATGGCATTAGTTATGTGTATAAATATATACCTGAGCAACACATTCACTTAGAAAGTGCACAGCAATTGTATTACCGCCTTAACTCTCTAGTGGAGGGCTCAGCAAAATCCCACTGTGATTCAGGGCAGGTGTGCCAGTATCTGTACCATGATTTTTCCCCAATCCCTAGCCACAGTGAGTTTTCTGAATCATCTAAGGGCTGTCTTTAAGGAGCTGTCTTATATACATCTGCCTGGAAAGACTAATATGGATATGTGTGTATATGTGTATAAAGATACACACATAGACACACACAGATATCTATATATGCCAACACCTTTGTATAGATACATGTTTATATCTATATCTATGTCCTTATATATGTGTGTACTTGTGAGACAGAGGAAGATTTTCTAAAACTGCATATTTATAACTAAGTGTACAATGCCTGTGCTAATCCTTGAAGTTCTTTTCATAAAGATGTCCAACCCATAATGAATGAAGAAACAGAGCTTGCCTTTTTGCACTATGCTTTGATTGGAGAAACATTTCTGTCTATTGGTTTTTAAACTCACCTACTCAGACTCTTCATATGGCATAAAATGGGGACTTCTAATTCTTGCATCACAACTTGCAAAAGTTTTGCTTCCTAAATCAGTTATTTCAGAGGAGAATAATTAAATATTCTTGCATGTTTGCTGCCTAGTTTAATTACTGAGTTTTGCTTAAATGACTCCTGGTGACTTGTTTCTTGCCATGTAGGTATCATTAAGAAAAGATATTCACTTGGAACACCCAGTTTATTAATTCGGTTTTTGTTTTCAGACCTTACATGAAGGGATGAGGGGGAGCAAAGGTTGAGAGAGACATAGGGTTGAGAGAGATTCAAGTACATCACCTGTGTTTTCCAGTAATAAACCACAAAATGGCAAACTGGGGAATGAAGGATCCCTCTAGGCAGGCTCAGCCATGGGCTCAGCCTTGCACTCAGCCTGGGCTGCCCAGGGCTTCTCCCAGACAGGGCATGAGCCCCCCTTTATTGACAGCTTGTGCTTCTCACCCACCTGTGCATCTTCTCCCTACACTCCTCCCAAAGTCAGGAATGCTGCTGGGTGCCTCCTGACTCAGCTGAACCAGCCCTGGGCCTGAGACCTCTTTTGCCAAGTCAAAGGCTCCAGCCCCACTGTGTTGGTGGTCACCCTACATCTTCAGCCACTTTGTGGGGTCCTTCCTGTACTGTGCAGCCAAAACTAGACACAGACCTGTACTGAAATCATAACCTTGCCTTTGTTCCATTTTATTCCTCCTGTATACTTTAAACAAAAGATTTGGGATGCAAAAGTGTGTTTGATGTTTCTTTTTCTCTGTTATCTATATTATATGTGTATGTGTTAGTGTTTCTTCCAGTCTTGTCTATCTACAAGCATCAAAGAATTAATGTGGAGCAAGCAGTTAGACAGAAGCCTTGCAGGACTGACTGCACAAACTTTGGATCTTTATAAATCTGGAAACTTTAGGTAGATACAGAGGTCTATGAAGAAACACACTTTTTTTTCCTCTTTCAATTTTGTCTACCATTTCCTAGATAGTTTCCTCCTTAATTTATTTGTTTAAATCATATTTCTTTGGACATCTTTTCCAAAGTACTCATTCTCCCTCTCTGTTTGTGCAGGGAAAAATCTTCCTGTACTGTAGGTCTCATGCTTCAAGCAAGGTCTTGAGTATGATCAAAATGTAGTCTTGAGGGCAAAGGGTGAATTGGAAAAAGAAAAAAATACCATGAAAGAGCCACTAACCAAAGGAAAATAGAGGGTTTTTCAATAATGTCTGCATAAATATTTGCACATTTATTTTTTTGGGGGCAAAAAAAGCCAGGCCCTCAAAGCAATTACAGATAGTTTAGATTCTAGTGTGACCAAGACCTGTTTGATGATATAATTTTAGTTACAGCTGAGTGATGTAAGGAGTGGGAAACAAGAAGTTCTGCAAGTGGAAGGAATAGAACAGATTGGGTTTTAGAAAGAATTTTAATTACAATAAGAAGAGAAAGTAGGCTTTACACTGATCTTTAAAGAGAAAGAGCAAAAAACCTGATACAGATTTCCTACTCTGGGTAAAAAAAAGTAATCTTTTTGACATAGCTCCCTCATATTGTACTTCCCATGTCTGGCAGTTAAGTTAATGGCAGCTGTAAAAATGTTCTCTTGTAACCTATGTGGGAGCTGAGAATGAAAGGAAATCAAACCAACCCCCCTCTGTGTAATGGCCTTGAAGCCCCATGTTTTTATGGTCTTCACTTAGGGTGCTGCATAACTGTGGCATCAGTGAAAATTTACGGGAACAGGTAAACTGATGCAGGTGATCTGCAACAAAGTTTAGGAAGTGTCATCTAGGAGTAATGTCCTTCAGAACTTTCTGACAGATAAAATGAAGCAATATAAATAGAGTATCTATTAATGAGGCAGGCTATAAAGAGTATTTCTTAAGGTGAAAGGTTTTATGAAAAAACCCCTCTGAAAATAGAAGGATACTTCTTTTTATAAAGCAAATATTACTCTGTGGATACAGTCCAAAGGAACTTCAGAGAGACACTTAATTTAGCATGAAGAGAGTTTTCTATTGGGAAAGAAAATAAAAATGGAAGCTGATGATGGAAATCCGGTCCTACAGAGGAGATAGTGAAGTGAAATGAGATTCTTCAAGGAGTGAATGTGGGACCAAGTTTTTGTTCTTACTACAGGACAAAGGAACAGTCCAATTCTTTGAAAGGCTGACTGTGCATTCCTTATCAAGCCACAAAATAATCAGCAAAAGGAAGAACACTAGGAAGAGCAAGTTCCTAAGCTGACAAAGGTTCTTTAATGACAAAGGTTTAAATTGTGCTTTTTACAGTTACAGGATAAGGGCATTCACATGGATGGGGCAGACATTGCCAAATCTTTGCTGACAGAACAAGGAAAAGCAGGTGGAACAAAACAAGTGAAAACTAACATCACAAATACATCTGATTTTGCTTCTCCCATACTTTAGCATTTTGTTACAACTACAGGTCTGCCAGCACTTGAAGGAGTGTGTGTCCACAGAGCATTTATAATGTTCATTAGATAACTGCCCCAGGTAAATACCCAAAGAGAATACATGATAAATACCTTTTTTTTGTATCAAATTTTAGCAATTTTTAAATTAATCTCCTCATTAAAATACTTCTCACGTACACACGTGCATGCATGCATTAGGGAGATGGCACTTCCTTTTCCCAGTGGATGAATACCAGCTTTGTTTAAAGAGACCTGCACTGACAGACTGTTTTCAGCAATTACTAATTTCTAGTCTAATTTTCTGGTGTTAATGGCACTATGTTCTCCATTTTAGTACCTGGAAGTGTAAAAGAACAACGGCTACAGCACGATACACTAACCTGTTGACATGTGCTGGCTTCACTTCACTGGGTTTCCAGACACCTCTCTGCATTTGGGGTTACAGATAATAGATTTGACACCTATGTTTTGCAAATAATTTTTCCTTTTGACACGCAAGTTTAGATTTTGTGAGATTGGGAAATACAGCAATCCTTCTGTCTTTTAGTTTCTTGATTTTACAGACAATATACAGTGCTACTAATACAGAAGTGTTTAATTTTACATAGCATACAGGTCAGCTGAGCTCAGTTCCTGGGCATGGTGCTGTATTTGAGCAGCAGTTTCTGCATTCCTAAGATTGTAAGCAATGCAGGCAAAGGATTGTGGACAGCAGGAACTCTGCAGGAATTCTATGCTGCATGTTTTTCTGGAATTTTTTTATTCATTTATTTATGACAAAACAAAGGGTTCAGCTCTCTGTGCCTGCATTAGCTCTCTGTAAGCATGCTATATAATGAGGGAACTGTTCAGTAGAGAAAATTTGAAATGCCCCAGTTTTTATGAGGTGTCATGAGGGCCTTTCTACTCATGATTGTGGTAAAGGACTGTGAGGTTTGCAAGTCCTTCTATTTTTTAACAACTTACATGCATATATATATATGTATAGATATAAATCATATTTCAGTTAGTTAATTGTGTTTTTTTTCCATTTTTTCCTGTTGGTTTAGCTTATTATTCAATTCTACTTCCAAGTTCTTTGGCTGTATTTTATTCTCCAATCGAACAATTTCAACTTAAAAGTCTTTTTACTTTAGCCAGTATTTGGAAGAAAGCTTTGTATTTGTCTTCATGAGACAAATGTTCTTTTCCTGAAGTCAGCTAATCTACTCTAAATTCTAGAAAAAATAAGATATCTTTTTTGTTTATTTCTGTGTTTGTTTGTAGTCCAAACTACCAAGTCAGATTAAAAGCCATGAAGATCTGTCAGCATGATTAACGGTGAGAATTATATGTTGCCTTTATTTGCTTTTATCTGACTTCCATTTAGAAAATTCAAAATAAGAACATGTCTTTTTAAGGAAAAAATCAGTGTTTGAACATGCACTTGAAATCAAGTAGCATTTCCTTGCCGTACCATGCAATCTAGTACAGCAATTCCTCAACAGTTTCAGAACTGTGACGATGAGTTACTTCATCAGTATGGCACTGTGCCTGGCTGACATTGGCTATTCTGCTTCTGAAACAATAGATATTATTCCCACATGATCTTGGAGTTGTTATTACACATCTATTGTCTATGATTGTAATCTGAAGAAGGGTTCATCTGCATACAGCTTGCCTATGTCAAAATTCCTTAGTTTGATTTGCAGGGATAGTGTGTAGGAAAATCTAAACTTTTTCAAAGCTCTGTCTGAAGCTTCAGCAGGGAATAGGGTTTGAGCACCTCCAAATATAGTCATATTTGATTATAAAACAGCACAAAAGCTCTGGGTAAAATTTTCCCCTGTCATTGGTGATGCAGGTATTTCCTGTTCATATTGTCTTTTTTTCATGTCAGTTCTGTGCTTAGAGCAAATGAAATCTATGCTTTAATTTTCTAGGGACATATTGTGCATATAAATTTTGCAGAATGAAAGTTTCCTCTGTCTAAACAAGGAAGAAAAATGGTGGTGTTTATCACTGTTAATATTTTATTTTTAAAAAGTAATTTCCATTTTGTGAATTTTTTGCCCTGTAAGTTACCACCGTCTACTTACATTGACTCACAATATAAACAGATGAATTTGATTTGCTGCAGTAAAATCTTCCATGAATGTTATCAGCATTACTAGATGTCAAGTACAGAGATATTTTCTCCAAATTTTTCATTTTAACATAAGCAATCGGTTTAACATGTGTATAAATCTGGTTTGCAAAGACAAACGAGTCCTTGAGTCCCTCGCGTGGTGGCTTGTGAGAATGGCAGCAAAACATTAACCACTGCTTTGCTCTTCAGAAAGGAGTACAGCCTTTTGCGTGGAACAAAATGTTTTTAATATAAGGACTGGTCAGGAAAGCAGATCGTTTAGAATCCTAGCTGTTAGCTATGGAAATTATTTTGTATTTATTTTAAATACTGTCATAGTTAGACTTCTACCATGTGAAGTTATTCATTCCTTCTTCAGAGGTTTTATTCGGATCTGAGAAGTAAGGGTCTGTTTTTATATATATTAGTTGTAGCACATTATGATCTCCTATTTTAAGGAGTCATGCCTGTGTTTGTCTTCAAAACTGTGGTATGTTTCAGAATAAATTGAAATGTGGACACATGCACCTATTCCTCTAAAAGAAACAATCTTGTGTTCATTCTCACATGAAGTTTGATTTTGCAACAGGTTAATTTTATCAGACTTTGTGGCATTTCTCTCAGCAAATCACCATCAAAAAAACGTTTAAAATTAACCTGCACACACAAAAGATGGTTGGAGTTGCCTGGTATCTCTTAGGGCACACTGTATTAGATTCCTACACAAAAGTTGGCAGGTGGATCTTGGTAGGAAACTAGTTCAAGGGATGGTACATTTTTGTTTGTCTGTGCTTTCAGTTTGTTGGTGTTGGCTGAGTACTACCACGTGCCGTTACCTTCTTTAGAGCTGAAAGCTGCTGCCCTGTCTGGGAGCTCCTGAGCAAGTGAGGCTCTGTGTAAGTGAACAAAAGACTTCCTGGTGATGCTGAAACAATGCCTTTCTGTCACATGCCTTTCTACACCAGAGAAGGTTTCAGATTAAGTTCTGGGTATTTAAGGACTTGTGCAATTACCGTCTGGTAGATTTCTTCACCACAGCTGCTATTCATCCCCTCAAGTCTGTTCTTTTCCTCCTCCTTATTTTAGCATTAATCTCTCCCATGACCCCTCAAATAATTAGTACAAAAATTAGGCTGTGAAGAAATACTAGTTGCTCTGAAAAGAGAATCAAAACCACAGATTTCTCCAGTATCCTTACATATGCCTTTCCTTCACAGGTTATGTAACCCTCTGTGAATGAATCCCGTAATAGTTGGATCAGGACTGATACAAACATGTTGTTCATATTGCTTTCTTTCACTAAAAGATTTGTTTCTGATCCTTGGAAGAAGAACTTCCAAATGTGACCGGTACAATTTTTGCCAGTTGGGAAGAAATGTCAGTGACACAATGTCAGTGTCTCCATGGTCCACTTTAAAATTTCAGGCATGCTAGTCACAGAGCTCCTCAGTGTTGCAATCTACCTGTAAAAGAGATCAAAACAGGAAAAAGGAGTTCTTCAGGCTGAAGATGCTCAAAATTCCCCAATTTATTTGTGGAGAATAAGTTCAGGAAAAAAAGCTCTCTTATTTCTCACTGTTTGTTGCGTTGCTTGCCTCTCTCCTGGCTAAAGAATTGGCTTTGCCAAATGGCACATGCCAAAGGCCATACTTCTCTTTGAGGTGTGTGTGCCTCTGTGTTACTTGCACTGAATACAAACTGAGAACATGACATGGCTTTGTGGTCTGACTTGTACAGTGCCTAAATGCATCCAGGCCCCTGCTGAGATCTCAGTGAGACTTAGCTGACAGCTCATGATCCACCTTAAATATAAGCTTTGGAAAAGATAAAAACTAAGCTGAAGCAAACCAGCACAATTAAGCCAAAACAAAACTAGAACTGTGTGTTCACAGGGAGAAATGCAGTGGGAGTGCTTCAGGTGGGTTTTATTAATCTGTGCTGTACTACAACACAGATTGTTCTTAAGGTTGCTTTCATAATGCTTGCATTTAGACAATGACAAGAACCTTTCTGCTTTCTAACATTTTTAACAGGAAAGACTGCAAAGCAGAGCTTTTTGGAAATCAACATTATTTTAAAATTGTTTTTTCTGTTTCTGATGTAGTTAATAACATAAATTCCAAAAATAAAAAATGGAGCTTTCAAGCTACTAGCAAACCAGTATCCTTTAATGATATATTTAGCAAATATAAAGGAAACTTTAAGCAATTTTTTCCACATCAACAAGCTTTTATAGGAAGGTATCTATATTCAGAAAGGCAGGAGGTCTCTTAAATTTGCAAAGCTGAAAATCTTTGGGGAAAAAAAGCCAGTGTAATGCATGACTCTGGTTCTTCTGAGCAGTCTGCTTGGAGAAAGGAAACTACGTTCAACACCTCACAATATAGAAGTGACTGATGTTCCTGTTAGACTTGCACTGCATCTTTTACCTTCTACAGTCATATTTGCCAGGTATTTATTGTGGTGATGCAGAGGAGGCAGTTCAGTCTTTTGGACAAGATTTACCTTTAAAGGGGGAAAGCACACAGGCTGTGAGGACAGCCCATGTTGCAGTTTTACTGAGCCAGGAGTAGGAATGAATTTATGCAATAAATAGCAATGCAGAGAGATGACTGCTGTCTGCTGGACCCCTTTGTAACACATGGCTTAAATAGATAATTCAACTTTATTGTCTAACCATATCTTCCTTACAAATGTAGACAGAAACTCTTGATAGCATTATAACAAAACTTTGACCTTCATCTCAGCCACACAGTGGTTTTTAAACACAACATCTTGGCAGCAATTTTCTTATATGATCATGAACATTTAAAAGCTACTGGGCTCTACTTAAAGGACCATCCCAGAAAAAAACAATTTCAGTTTCAGTTTATATTGCTTTGTTTGTTTGTTTGTTTGCTCTTTTTGTTCCATAAACAAAAAATGTGGAAGGATGTCCACTTCATTTTTTCCAACTGATGCTACAGGAGATTACTCTAGCATGTTTTTTCTCAGCATCATGTTGAAACTAGAGAGTGGAACAGCTTGAGAGCAAAAGGGAGCCTCTGTTTTTAACTTTTTATTTGAAGTAGGCTGTCATTTTTTGCCATAAATTTTGCCATGAACAATTTCTTAAAAAAATATTTTGTCAGATAATAAGACTTGAGTAATTCAGGGCACAGAAATCTCTAGAGTTTTTAGTAAATGTTAGAGGACTTGACATTACTGCAGATAACTTCAAATTTTAATCACTGGGCTAAAGTTGTTTCACTTTATATTTTGCTTGTTTCTTTCAGTTTTAGAAGATCTTACAGATGAGCATAAAGTGCCATAAAGTATAGATGGGGGAGATTTAATCAACGCACACGGGAATGTACTATACCACCAGACTGCAATTATTAGACCATTTCCACTTTCTTAAGAAGATCTTACTCTCAATTATTTGCTAAAAAATAAATGAGTAAACTAATAATAATGCTGGAGTCTTAGTCTTGCTTCCGTAATAGATGGCTCAGAAGAGATCCTTTGTAATTCAGTCTCAATACCATATGTCTCTGTTGACATTAAAGTGCTTAGTTCCAAATGAGTTGGCTTCATTCAAGCATCTTAATTCAAGAGTGGATGATTAGATCTTAAGCTAAAAACCTATTAGGATGTAAGCACTTATGTTGCTGAAAGGTATTAAAGGAACAGTATAGTGTGGTTGCAGATAAATTCTCTATACCTACTACTGATTGGTTAAACCTTGTTTGATCTTCAAACAAAAAAGTACCTGAAATGTGCAAAGTTGAATGTCGCATAAATAAACCTTGAGCATATTTTATGTGAAAATAAATTTTGATGGCTTTTTGGGAGATGGAGAAGCTCAGATATGGGAATCTGGCTCTCTGAGCAGAAGTAACATTAGATGTTTTAAAGCACACACAGTCACTTGATCTTTTAGAACTGAAAATTGCAGGTTTTGCTTTAGTGAGTAAAACATGGCAAGTAATAAAAAATTTCAAACAATTTTATTCAGTCATTCTTTGGCACAGTAACCAGCACTTTCGATAATCTTGCAAGCTGTGTAATGTATTTTATATTTTTATCTGCAGAGCAGTGAGAACAAACAATAACCCAATCTTTGTGGTTAGTGAAATTAACTCTTATCTGATTCCCTACTGAATAAAACTGAAATTCTGAAAGTAAAAATTGTTATTTCAGGGAATTGATTTGTGGCATAATATAACTCTGTATGTGACCCAGACCTCTATAATTCTATGTTCCAAATGATGTATTTTGTCTGCAGCCCTATATAGGAGATAAGAAAAGAAAATAATTATATATGGGTAACTTTGAAATCTTACTTAAGTGTTATTTTAAAACATATTTAACAAAAATATCACAAACTGAATTTCAGAGCCAATCCCATGACTTGTGGGATATAATTTGATGGCTTTTTTCATTGCCTGGCTTTGATGTTTCAAAAAAGACCTGCACGGTAAGGTTTTCAAGAAGTAACTCTTCCATAAGTGTCTGAATAACATTTAAATGCTCATAGTTTGTTAGTAGTCATATTCCCTACAATAATACAGAATATGTTTTTAAAAGTGGTGAATGCAAGTTGCAGACATCTAAAAACAAATTAAGCTCTTTATGATGATCTTTGTGGACACATAGGAATTTTTTAGATTTAGCTAGTATCTTAGGGTATAATATATATAAAAAGTTAGGTATGAAAAATTGAATTAAAAATGCAGTGACTTGCTTTGTCTTGTTTGTGCTCACTTACTGATGGTTCTTGGGTAGTTTCTGTGATGCTGACCTCTCCTTATTCCTTGCTGCAAAAATGGTGTTCAGATCGCTGGAGAAGATTAGGAATTCACTATCATACACACTGCTATCATGGGGAAGGGAAAATAGAAAATAGTTTTGCAGTCTGTAATAAAAATAAATAAATTTACTACGTGCCCATGTGTGAAAAAATGCCTCTGCTTAGAAAAGACGTTTAGAAATCAGCTCTGTCAGAGAGATACAGTCATCCTGGTGAATGAACAGTGAAGAGTGAACTTCTCTTTGAAGTTCTGATTCATTAAGCAGAAATCGCTTAGGAACTTCTGCTGTAGTTGAAAACTACACATTTCATATTTAAATATGTCCAAAAGTCACAGAATCATAAAATCATAGTATAGTTTAGGTTGGAAAATACTTCCAAGACCATCTACTCCAACCAGTAACCTGACACTGCCATGGCCACCCTGTCCCTGTCCTTACCCTGTCCCTAAGTCACATCTATTTGTCTTTAGAACAACCCCAGGGATAGTAACTCCACCACTTCCCTGAGCAGCCTGTGCCAATGATTGACAATCCTTTCAGTGATTCATTTTTCCCTAATATGTGATCCAAACCTCTCCTAGTGCAACTTGAGGCCATTTCTTCTTATCCTGTCACATGTTACCTGGGAGAAGAGACTAAGTCTGACCCAGCTATAGCCTCCTTTCAGGTAATTGTAGAGCAATAAGGTCCTCTCTCAGCTGCTTCAGGCTGAATAACCTCAGCTCCCTCACAGAACTTGTGCTCCAGACCCTTTCACCATCTTCACTGCCTTTCTCTGGACATGCTTTACAACCTGTGTCTTTCTTGTAGTGAAGATAAGGAAGAGGTCTGTGATTCTATAGGGCTTGAGAACATGTTTCCTAGTCTTTTAAACCCATTTTTATTAGAAAGCTGATCTGCTGCAAATGACGGTAACCAGAAAATGTTGAATATTTTTGTGTCCTTTGCAATCTGTGGAACCCTGACCACAGCACCACTGCTGACATGTGGTTCTGGAGATACTGTGGACCAGTGTCACTGGATCACTGGCCAATGAAATCCTGCTTAAGATGCAGCCTAGAAGTCAAATCTGGTTTTCCCCAGTTAGTCACAGCAATGCAAAGTTTTAACCTCAGCTTCCTGTAGGAGTAGACAACTACTTACCCACCATGTTAAAGGTATCTTTGCTTTGGGACTAGTTTGAACAGTTTGAACACATTCACAGCACACTTTTCAGACTATGACTTTGGTGTTCATCCAGTCATAAGCTGCATATCATAGGCAGACACTTTGAAATTCAGACAAATTGATTGTAGTCAGACCAAGAAACATGTCACCCATCCATCCTAGAAATTCACATCAGTATTGGAAGGTTTTGGGACAAAAGAAAGAAA
>VXBI01010766.1:83340-107142 GCA_013397375.1 Toxostoma redivivum
AAGAAAGAAAGAAAGAAAGAAAGAAAGAAAGAAAGAAAGAAAGAAAGAAAGAAAGAAAGAAAGAAAGAAAGAAAGAAAGAAAGAAAGAAAGAAAGAAAGAAAGAAAGAAAGATCTGTCCTATTTTCAGCATCCTTTTCTTCATGTATTTGCTAGGGCCTGGTACAGGACTGCAGCTTACATCACGCTCCTCTGCTGTGTCACAACAAATCCATGCATAAATCCTACATCCATCTGTCCCATTTAGATACATATACGCAAGGAAATGGACTCCTAACAAAATCTGGTGCAATGATAAGTGAGGTAAATTGATACAATAATGTGAACATGTTTCAGTACAGACTCCCTCATTTTGAGTAATCCTCTGAATATGTACTGGTTTACAGGATGAAATAAGTACGTGAAATAATTAGGCTAAAGGGGGAAGAGAGAGTAATGGGGAGAGTGAGTTGTAATGCATGAATTCACATTCCTTGAGACCTGGAAAAGACAGGAATCTGTCTAGGGTCAACTATTCCATACTCCTTGATAGCAAGAGGAGATGATTTGCATCCACAAAACTGATTCTTAGGAATCAGCTTGTTTCATAACTTCAGAAAATGTATATTTTCTGTAGGTTTAAGATGATTGCACTTAACTTTCAGGAATTATAGAGAAGTTGCAATATAAAGGATAGATATTATCTAACCAAACAAAAGGATCTGAAAACTGGGGACATCCTCTGCCTCTTTCAGCTAAAAAAAGAATCCCACTACATTCCAGCTTATCAATTGGAAACTACTGAATTAGGCTTTAATTTCTAACAATTTATTTACTTGAATTCAGCCTTGAGGACTCTATTGTATCTCCTTGTCCAGCCATTAGTTTTGGTGCTTTCTCTCTTTTGCCATAACATTAACACTTTCAAAGTGGCTAAGAGCAGAACCATCAGCTGCTCTTTCCTGATTGTGTGACTGGAGCTCCCAGCTCTGCTTCACCTTGCAGGCAGCACCTGTTCCGTGTCAGGTCAGTAACACAGTTACTAAAAATAACACTGTCAATGCTACTTTTAGTCCATGGTAGCTAGATTGTGAGGCACTCCAAGCTAAATCCTGTAAATTTAGGCTGGAAATAGCACCACATAGGATAATTTACTTTAGTGCTTTCCTATGGCTGACTGTATACTACCTCTACACAAAAGGCACAAACAAATTTCCTCATGACTCACAGTGAAAGAAATATATAGCAGTTCTGCTTATAATAAGCAAAAGATTAATGAGATGGATATATACCCTCAAGACTTGGGGGAGCCATGTGGTGCTCATCAGCACTGACAGTGCCCTGAAAATCTGACTAGCCAAGATTTACAACTGCTTATAGCTGAAGATGCATAGCCCAGTGGCTCTGCCCCTTCCTGTTGTGGACACGTGGGGCAGTTTGCTCTGCCAGAAAGGTGTATGGAAAATAATGCTAACTCTCATTTTATGAGGAGGCTGCAGATAAGTGCCATTAATGAACAGGATATCTCAGAGCTTGTGCAGCTTGCTGAAAAAACTGAAGGTATGACGTTCCAGACTGACAGGAGGATATGGGATGTGGCAGTTCTGGTCTCACAAAAAGACTAATGTTTTATCTCCTTCATACTTTTCTGAGTGCTTCAGGAACTTACAGTAAACACAGAGTGATCAAATACCTGCTTTGTTACTGAATGTTTAGTTGAAAACTCTCATGAAGACATGTTCAGACTAAGGACCATTATCATGTATAGATCATATAACTTATGAGGACTTAGCTCAGTTTTGTTGGTTTGACTGCTTTGTTTATTACTGTCTCCTTGTAAGGAATTCCACTTGTCCTTCAATGCCTGCAAGTGCCTGAGCTGAATGTGGACATGATTTATCTCTTAGCTTTTCTGTGGGTGCTCTCTCCAGACTTGCCTATCATGCAAGAATATGTGCACAGAACGTGCTACTGTGTAGAAAGCTGAAACCACTGAGAATAAGTTAAAATGCAGCACAGTGAAAAGTACTGGCAAATCCTGGCTTAAAAAGGCATATCCTCTTTTTCTTTACCAGAAGAGAGAGCATGGCGCTGAACAAACTATAAAACTGTCTAGCAGTCGTCCTCCCTGTTGCATGGTTTGCAACTGTTTGGGTACACATGACTGTCTGTTGGCTTTAGATGAAAGTACTTTGTTGTGTTACAATTAAAAAAAAATAGAACCACTATATATACAAAAACCTTTCCTCAGATATACCTCAACTAATTTGCTAACAACTTATGTTAAATGGGAAGTTGTGCTTGTGTCTTGTTAGAGCTTAAAAGAACAGTCTGACAATACCAGAACATCCTGAGACCTTTCCTATCCTCAGTCTATGTTTGGAGGTACAGGAAAAATTTTCTGCTGTCCCAGCAGGAGGCTCTTCACCCTTGAGGTGACTCACAGGTTACTGATTCTGCATCAAAATTAGGGTAGGGATAGATCAGTACTAGTTCATGCTGTTCAGGAAAGCCACAATGCACGTTTTGATAATTCAAGTTGATATATATGTTTTTCTTGGATAGTTTGCAAAAATTTTAAAGAGCAAGAATCACTTAAGAAAAAATTCCCACCCCTGAGAATCTTCAACTGTAGGGATAAGATCTACAAGAATATTCAGTAAGATTGAGAATTTTGCAAGAAGATAAAAGTTACAAAATGAAAGAACAACATATGACACATCCACTTGTACAAGAAACACTGGCAGAATGAAATGCCAGTGCAGTTTTGGACTGCATACCAGGAGCATTGGACAGCAGGATAGGAAGTTCCACTTATGATATAGACTTTGGAAGTTTGCTGTTCATGAGCAGAAGTGCATCTGCTTTTTAGAATGTTGGCCTGAGCACTCTGCTGGCTGTAGCTTGTGCAAAGTGGGGTTATGGACAGCTGACTACAATTTTCTCATCATTGACACAGGAGTTGCGCTGTAAGGCTTACACTACTCTGCTTGGAACTAAGTAATGCTGACGGTATGACTTTGAAGATTTTAGCCATGCCACTTACTTCCTTTGGGCCATAAATGTCTATATTTAAGTATATGTGGTTGCAGAAGTAGCCATGTAGGAGTGGCAGTGGCTTTGGGAATATTCTGTTTCTGTAAGTAGGTAGACTTCTTGTGAACCATTTTATTCACTGTAGGCCTCTGGCTACCAAAAAGAAACTTGAAAGCTGCAGGAAGAGAAAAGAACAGAAAAGAAAAATAAAATCTTTAGAAGGGGGAGAAATTTGTTCACAGAAAAAGTTACATGATCTTGGCAAAGGAAAAATAATAGACATTTCCATAGTCTTTTTTAACTGACTGTGAGAGTGCACAGTGCAAAAAAAAAGTATTCTACAGTGAATGTACTTGAATTCTAAGAAAAATAGGCATCACAAGGTGACTCTTCTGTACTAGGACTCTTAGTGTAGGAGATTACACAGAAAAAAAATAGTAGTTGCCCTACTACTAGAAATAATATTAGTAGAAGGAAAGAGAAGACTTCTTGCTGATGGCAGAGCTGTCTAACGAATTGCCAGAGAGTCTTTTCAGCCCAGGCTTTACTTCTAATGGGCATTAATTGTATTTTCCATTTGTACACAGACTAAAGTGAAGATCTGTGCAGAATCTGCCTAAGAAAGTACTGTAGCCAAATGGCAAACACATACACAACACAGGAAACTTCTATATTCCCATATAATCCTGTTATAGTAACTCTAAGCTGCCTGCAGGTGCGTGGTCTCTCTGTCCTAGGCTCAGCAAAATGACAGCCTTTTAAGCAGAAAGAGTAGGTTCATCCTCTCCTGGAGATATGGATGGGATTCTCTCACTGTCCCTGTACACCCTTGGGTGGCTTTAATGCCCATGCTTTATTGTGGGGTGAAAGCTGGATCAGCTGAAAGCTGCCCCTGCAAGGCAGGAGATGCAGTATAGAGTGGCATGTTGTACTCATGCAATGCCAAGGGCTCTGCAAGTCTCACACAGACCTGTTCCTTGCAGGTCAAAGAAGGGGAGCATACCCTGCCTTCGGGAAGCTGGCTCAGTCCATATGGCTAGCATGCTCACATGGACCCCACCACTGGTGGTGAAAATGCTGAACCAAAGGCAGTCAGCAATCATTTGAGCAGAAACTACTTGAATGTCATGCACACATGTAGCAATTAAAAAAAACCAACAAAACCCTTTGTGCCTTGCAACTGTGAAATACTGCCGATCAGAACTGTCTATATACAGAATACTATGACTTTAGACTCTTCAAATGATGTCATCCATGCAAAGGAGTAGAGGAGACCTCCAGATGCTGGCTTGAACTGTTTACAATGCTTAAATATAATTTTATCTCCTCCCTTCTTTCATATTAATTTAAAAAATACAATCAGTGAGGATAGGAAATGTAAATATTGAGTAAGTTAACTCTGCGATGAAAACTAACAAGTGGCTATACCATGGCATTCACCTTCCCCTGACAAGGGAATTAGATATGTCCATCTAGACAACATCACAATTCCAGCAGTGCATCAATTCTTCCAGGCAGAATCTCTGGGTGATTGTACCTCCTAAAAATGCTAAATTTTCATAGTATGTCATTATTGCTGCACCAAAAACTTTTAAATCCTTTAAGTTTTTAATGACAAAGAGCCTTAACCAAAAATTTTTCAGCCTGTAATAAGTTCTGTTCTAGTTTTTACTGAGACAAATAATTCCTAGACATGTGTGTGGGGATGGGCTTTCTTGCTTGAAGGCATCCATGAACAAAACACTAAATGCAAAAATGCCTGTAGAATTCTCTTTCTAATACTAAAACACAGTAGTAAAAGAGACTTTTTCCCTTGTACATCCCAAAACGTCTTGATATGGCAACTGCCTACTGTAAAATTGCAGGAAAAATTTAAAAATACATATTCAGTATCCTATTGCAAGCTACGACAATTTAAACTAAGTAGTCTAAAAAGAGTATTAAGCCAAGTTTGGACTTTGACTTAGCACTTGAGTGTACTTTATCATGTGGTCAGAATGAATGTTTGAACTGCATGAAGTTACTCTGAGAGTCATGGAAATCGAGATTGTTATTCAAAATTAAGTAGAGCTTGTCTCTGATTTTTAAGTTTAGAAGAAATACAGCCTTTCTGGTAGAGACAGGCACAAAACAGGCTGAGAAACCCAGATATGTAGTAGTAAGCAGAGGAGAGACCTGAACAGCTTCTCTTGTTTCTTATGTGGATGTCTTGGACTACTCGGCTCTCTGTGTGGCAGGGGTATGTCTGTCCCAAGTTTTCTGTCAAATCTTGGATGTGTAATTCACTGCAAAGTCAAAAAAACCAAAAAATTTCATGGCCTGATGCTGGGGGCACTCAGCTGGAACACAGATTAGAAGTCTGGAGGCTAGTCCTATCAAATGTTTGACTGTGCTAAAAGTAAATGACAGCAGAGATTCACCTTACATTAATTAATAACTGAAAGGTAAAAAACTCACACTTGGAAATGAGAGAGATCTATATGCTATTTGTACACATTTCAAATTCTCCTTCTTCCAGACCTGCCCGATTACCTGTTGGCTGTTGAGGGGAGTCTGTGTGTCTTCAGATTACTCTTTTTTGCTTCTCATTAGAGAGCCAACCCTGAATAAGAGAAATTTTCTATCTAAAACAGACAAGTTAACTGAAAAAGTAATTGTTTTGAAAGCTTATAATTTCAGTTGTGTTAATAATTTCACAGCTGTCTTCTGAGCCTAAGGAAAAAATGGCTGAACTCAAGGACAGAGAATTGCACGACTAAGTGACTGAGCAAATACTTCACAAAGTGTGCTCATGTGTGCTAACTTTCTTTCAGGGAAAAGTAGGAACAAGTAATAACATTTTCTAATAGAAATTATAGAAGATAATAATAAATGCCAAAAAATGTGAGATGTGTAGAGATTAAATGAAAAGTAGTACCAGTGTAGAACAAGTCCTGAAATTGTCATTTGTTACCTTGTGGTTACTGCTTGTTTTCTCATCTCAAAAAATTGTGTACTGAAATTAAAGGTTTACAAATGTAATTGTTGTATTTTGTTCTCATGTACAGATAGATCTGAAATTTAAAAATTGTACATCAAGTGACTCCAACTTTGCAAAAAGTACATTAGATGGCATTGTAAACTTCATACAATAAGATGGAATTAGAAGTAGGGCTTTTTGTAGTTGTTTCTTTGATACTCATATTTTAAAAAATCACATTATATTTTTGGAGGGGAATCTAGCAAACCAATTTCACTGCAGCCAAACTAAAGCACCTCTATGACTGTGATGGGAAGTAACACTGTAGTGGATCAAGAGATGTTCCAGAGTTTGCAAAAAGCCTGTTTCATCACAACTACAAGTGTTTAAACCACAATTAAAATCTCCATAATCTCCTGATTATCATGTTATAATGCACCTCAAGGAGTCCTGCAGTAATTTTAACTTAAAGCCCTTGCTTTAAAGGAGGATTCCATGGAAAAAAACCTCTATCTATAATGTTTTCTTGGCTTCTGTCTTTAGGAGAAATCTGTATGTTCTGAGACACTCATCCAAACCCTAAGTTCTTTAGTACTTCCAGACAGGTAACCAGTAATAACAAGATCTGAAATTAGAAAACCTGAAGTTATTTAAAGTCATGCATATCTAAATGCAATAAATATTCCGACAGCTCTGCCTTCACAGATCTATAATAACAAGAACTTCAGAGAAGATACTACTGAACAACTTTTTTTCTAGATTTGTTCACCTCCAAGGTGTTGAGTAATGCCATTTTCCTGCCCTGTGGAAAGGTATGCTGACCCCTGAGTGAAAAATGCTATTCTAGTCATATTAAGCCCTTGGGGAAGACTGTAGGGTGAAGTACAGCATCCAAACCACCATTAGAGCACTCTTTTGCTCCAAGTGCCCCCACCAGCCACCAGAAAGGGACATTTTCTCCTTCCCTTCTGCAGCTCCAGAGGCAGGGTGGGGCTCCATGTGAATGCAAGAAGTACCAGTGTTTTACCCTAAGAAAGAGGCAGTGAGAGCCTCTGCTCCTCAGGCAGAGCAGAGCAGAGTCTGTTTAGTAAACTTGCATTTTAAACTCCCAGCCTCATGTTTCTTCTGCACAATCTACTTACGAATTATCCCAGTGTGCAGACCTTCATCCAGAGTAAATCCATATCTTGGCATGCTGAAGATATGCTGAAGGCATGTTAATGGTATTGCATATTGCAGTCTAGTAAGTTTTTTTGTATGTCTTTCTCCTTCTTCAGAGATTCAGTGGGACATGTACCACTGCAGTGGTGGTGCTGCTGTGCTCTCCAAGGCAATTAAGCAGACAACATTTTGTATTAGAACAATTAATATAACAGGAGAGGGTGAGCACAGAAAACCAGGCTGCATTTTCTGAACCGGACTTGAGTGCCCTGAAGTTTGCCCATTATTCATTTTCCTCATTATAATCTTTCTTTATGTTATGTAGCTTGATTTCTGCTGCAGCTTTCATTTGAAAGAACTAGTAATTGTTTTGCTGTTCTGCCTATTTGAATATTGTTTGCCATCTTCTTGTCCCTGAATATCTGTAAAAAAGTAAGTGCTACTCAGAATCTCAGCTTCAGGATTGCACTAATTGATGGTCTTCACTCATAGAAGCAAAAGACTTACTCCCCTCACACTTCATCTGTAGTGTTCGATCATTTTCTTTCACAGAGGCAATTCAAATTCTGGAAAAGGTATCTTTTATGTTCTATGTTCATGGCAGAGGTAAGGAAAATTATGTCCATTAATACAAACATTTACACCAGAATCAATCAGACCTGGTTCAACTAATCAAATGTAATTTTTAATTAAATAGATTTTGATAATTTGCTTAAATCTCTATCTACATTGTCAGTCTTTTCTGTTGTCATGCTTTGCCATCCCCATTACTGATAAAATAAGAAAAAAATATCTCTGAAAAGATTTTTAAGGGACGAGAGAAAGTATATTATAACAACCCAAACCTTTCTTTTTAGGCAATTCTGATAAACATGGATTATTAGGAGTAAGGTAAAAAAAGTCTGAAAGCAATTTCGAGATGATAATTAATTGTAAGGATGTTTAGACCAAGCTGCTGCTAACACTCAGTGTAAACTGCAGGTGGCACCATTTATACAATATTTTAAAGAGCACCAGGGAAAAAAATTCTTGCTTTTAATCTGAGTTTTCTGACGGCTTGCCGTGATCGTATAGTGGTTAGTACTCTGCGTTGTGGCCGCAGCAACCTCGGTTCAAATCCGAGTCACGGCAGGGGATGATGTCTCTTTTGAAGAGATGTAATTATAGATTGCACACCAGAGGTAGTCTATTAGCCATGTCTAAGACTAAGATGAGAAAGCAAATAGAAGCTCTGTAACTTTCACAAGAATGTTTTTCTAATAGAGTACATAGCATAAGCAAGTATTAATTCAGAAATCCTGGTGCTAAGTTTTTTTTAATTTAAATTTTTATGGATATCATGATAAATGCAGTCTCATAGTAGCCATGGAATTTTTACTCCTTACAGCTACTTAATGTCTGGACTGAGCCATCAAAACCATTAAGGTTTTGATCTTTCCTAGTTTCTCATGCTAATAAAACAATCAGCCTGAATTGCTTGGAAAAATGACAGTGGTAGATGTGGAAATCCTGCTTGCCTAGGCCTGGACTACTGCCAGCAGAAGTCTGGTGACAGACAAGAGGAACCATCACTTGTCTGTTGATTCTCTTTGTTTTTGTAGTAGGAGCAGTGTGTAATTTCACTGTCCTGTTTCACTGAGTAATATGAACTCAGATTCTCAGTATGAAGACTTCTAAAATTACCATTTAGTAATTTGGTTATGGTACCTAACAGCTGTTTGTGCAATAAACAAACAGAATTATATAATTGGTAATAACTAAATTAATAAAACATCATTATTATGAGTTAATAAAATAATTTGTATGCTACTGAATAGTTTCTGGTAGTTGGTCCTTTAATTTGATATGGAGTCAATTCAAGAGCAAGCACTGCTTTTCTCTCACTGGTGCATCTGACAGGTCATCAGCCCCCTTACAATGATAACATCTCCAAAAATCCCAGACAGATTCAAGCTTCTTGCAACAGACCAGCTCCTTCAGAATGTGAATGACAGGTGCCTTTCTCTCTCTCTCTCCTAGGGAGCAGGAAATTCTTCACCTTCTCACTGAGTGAGGGAGTGAAACAAATCTTTTTTAGCACCAGTGCCAGGAAAAATCAAAGCCCTGCATCCCTGGAAACCTGGGAGGGCACATCACCTTTGGAGGCTGTGGCCTTAGACTTCCCAGTTTTGTGTAATAGGTTAATGAACCCTGGCCTTCCTCAGATTCATGAGAGCTCTTTCTTTTGTTTTTTTCAAAATATCTTTGAGTATTCCTCTGACTGGCCTTAGATTTCCTGTCTAAATATCATTCAGCCTTTTAGGAGTATGTCAGAGCAATTAGTTTGTGAATTCTTGGTCTGATTGATGAGACAGATGTGACTGATTTCCCAAAAGAAAGCAATTTAGAAATATGCACTAGCATGAAAGAGACCAGGATGATCTTTAATACTCTATCCCTGCTGTAGTCTTTCGGAAATGTCATCTGCTGCGTTAGATTTTATGAAATCCAGAAATAGCAAATTAACTCATCACAGGTGCAGATACTCTTTAAAGAAACCTAGTGAATTTAGTCCTAAAAAAGGAATTTAAAATTGCCACATCAAATATTTTGCTCTACTCATGCATCATCCTGAGGCTGCTAAAGCACTCAAAGCTCACCCCTGCTTGACCTCAACCTACCTGGAACTGACTTCTCTTTATCCAGTGTTCATCTGCAGTTAAATTGTAATTATTGATGATTTTGAAGAGTTTCATTTGAACAGTAGACAAATTCCAAGTGCCCTTTTAAAGAAAAATTATTCTTTTTTTAATGTTGGCTTACTTGAAAACTGATTATTCAGTTTGATTTATTTAATTTGTAATACCAATATTTGCTTTGCTAGCTCAATGGTCATGGTATAAACTGAGACCAAGAATGGCATTGGCAGATAATCAGACCTTTCGTATGCCACTTCCCCTGCAGTCATTTATTCTCCTCACAAGAAAAGGATAATTAAAAGCCAGCTTCATTTTGGAATATAAGCATGCAAGTACAGATGGCTCCCAGCATTCCACTTACTGAGAAAATATTTATCCATTTTCCCCTCTCGTTAGAGAAAAAGAAAACTAAAACTTCCGTGCAAAAAAGTTTCCAAGGACAACAGGACTGCAGATTAGGAAACTGTACTGGTTTGAAAAGCAAAACCAGTGAGACTTCAAGTCAGTAATACAATTTTAATAAGAAAAAAAANACAAAGAGGTAATCCTGGAACTGATTTTGAACCTTGAATTGCAGCAAGATTTGCCTGTATGTTGCTGGAATTGCAAGTTATCATGTCTAGCAGACATGTCCACACAACACTTTTCCAGCTGGAAACCATGGTCTAAATAATAACAGTAATATATTAAGAAGATTAACAGGTTTACATAAATGTATTTCTGAAGCTCTGGATTTTTTATTGTGTAAGAACAATTTGGGGGCCATAGAGAAGGGTTCACTTCAGCAGCCTTGTCTACCTTTAGGCAGCAAACTGAAAGCAAGCATGAAATGAATAGTAGTTTAAAAACAAGGCATGAGAAGAGAGTACATGCCTTCCTTTGCAGTTTTCCATGTTGTTTCTTGCTTGCTATTGTTCTCATGCATGGCTCACTCTGCATAAAACATAAAATCTTTAGGGCATGGAGGTGCATCTATCTCCATATCCCCAGCACAATTACTATGCTTCTTGGCACTGAAAAGAAAAAATTAGTATGATGTACTCATCAAGTTTTTGGGGCAACATTTCTTTCTTGTTATTGTATCTTAACATTAGCTGTTGATTAGGGCTGAAACTTCTAGAGTTTTTAAATTATAGAGAAAGACAGCTAATTTTTGAAAATGCAGCACTGAACATAAAGTCTTCGAAAACTTTTGAAACATCAATAGAGGCTATTGTAGGTTTCTGTTACTCTTCATTTTTCAGGAGTGCAGCAAAGTTGGTTGTAGCCTGTCTGATGTCCATATCGGGTGTTGAGCAGGATAGAAGGCAGTGACTGTTTTGAATCTGCAGTCATCAAATCAAATTAATTCTGTTTTTTTCATTCTCTTTACAGGAGCACAGCTCATACTAAAACTTTTATAGGTCCCTTCTGAAATCCTTTCAAAAGGCTGTGGTCAAGTAGACTCTTTGAAAGGAAATATGTGGTAAAAAGAACTTCTGAAAGCTTACATACCTGGCTGCGCTTTTGCAAAGAATGCCAGGAATTCACTTCACAGGTGGGATGATTTTACCTCTGGAAATTCAGCTCTGAGTTTACAGGCTATTATTGCAGAATGGGTAGTAATTGGGAAAAATTTGGCAGACAGAGAAATTCCTGAGCCTGATGTGTAAACAGAACTACATAAACAATGTCTGATGTTGCAGTTCTGTTCTCATAATCTGTCTTTGGTGTTTCTTGAAAGAAAACATGTCCTGGTCTCTAAATAAGACTGCTTCTTATTCATAATGCTTCAGCAGTCACAGCCCTGGAGAGAGCTGCACCAGACACATGTGAAGACTATTGTCCAATTTTTGAAGCTTTTAACTTGTACTGCTTTTGGTTAAGCGTGGACACAGGTTTGAGTCCTATAATCTTTTGCACTACAATTCAAACTACAGAGTACAGCCTGGTTTTATTTCTTCATCAAAAGCTCAGCACAAACCCAAACCCACCAAATTTCTCCAAAACTATCTAACTAATTGTTCATGTTTCACTTCTTTAAAATTTATTTCTGTATGTGTTTTCATCTTAAAATTCCAAGTTTTCATTTTTCTTTATTCTAAAATTTTTATAGATGTGAACTTATGATTTAAAATTTCATAGAAAAAAAATCAGCTCTTTCATTCAGATTCAAACACATCTGATAAATAACTCTTCCACAAAGCTTCATGAAATTAATTATTTTACTTAATGTTTTACAACTTTTTCCTCCACTCTTTTACACAGAAATGCTGTGTATGTTTTCTCTCCACCAAATACAACCCAGCAAATGACACTTTGTGATACTCCTTCCAAAAGAATTCCTTCTTTGCCACAACAAAGCTTAATTCCTAAGGGATCTCAAAACATAGTGCTTTAAAAGTCTTTGAGAAGAGTTTTGATATCTTTTTATAATTGTGATAATTAAAAATATTATTTTAAAACACAGTCTGTAGTGTCAACATAATCAGCATCTCTGTGCTGCTAAACCAGCACCTATATTCCTCTTGCACCTGAGATCCGTGCAAGGAGCCAACAACAGAACTCCCTCAATTTTTCTGGTAATTTTTTTGTGGATTCTTGAATTCCAAGTTTAGGTTTCATGCTTCCAGGCTCCTCAAATAATGATTTTTTTCCTGTTGTTGCTCTCTAATATGAGCAGCAAATCTCTTCTTTTACTCTCCATAATTGTATCTAAACTCTTTAGGAAAATCTAGCATATTAGGATGTGCTTATTCTAGGACCTGCACTATTGCTATTATTCACCATGCAGCTGAAGGCAAGAAGGTGTCCTGACCTTTTTATTGGCACAGAGAACTCCTTTACCATATAGCTATAAACACATCTGTATAAAAAACATATGGTATAAAATAGTATTTTACTGTTACCATTGAGAATAATTTTGCTAAAGCAACAGTAAGAAAACTCATATATCATAGATAGTTCTTGCTGGAAACATGTTTTGAAGGCTGCATTGTTTTTTTTTTTTGCATAGGAACTGAGCTGAATTGATTGAAAAATAGTTGCAAAAGATCTCTAGAAGTCCTAATACAAGAAATATGAAATAAAAATTATAAAAATTATAATTTCTAGAGATTTGTGGTTGATTCACCAGCTTTGTTTCATCATAAGGTTGTTCTTAATTTTGTTTGCTGATAGATGGATTTAATGGAATTAAATATTCCCTGCACATCTTCAGAGTTATGTACTCCTTGCTTTGAAAGCAATTTCTTTTCATCTTAACAGTTTCAAGCTAGTCTTGCTTCCTTACTTAGGTCTGGACAAAGACCTGAAGGAAGTTTGCCAAGAGTTGTGAATACTCAGTCTGGCTGCCTGAATGATGTTTGATCTCAGGACATACATTACCTTCAGTAAAGAGAACTTTTGAGAATCTGGCCTCAACTGACAGAAACATTAATCTATTTGCCATAAATTAGTATTTGTTGCTTCCTCCTTTTTCAGCCTGTTTCTTCTTTTTATCTGTAGTCAGGTGATGTGCTTCAGTATGAAGACTCATTTGGTCAAAATGAGCAGTTTTTAATTCAGTCATCAGGATGCGTAGTTATCTAGGGATAAAATTCCAGTTGGTTACATAATCTAAGTTTGTTAATAAATTTTGGAGCATATTTTATTAATAACAAATTAGAACTGTGTTGCCACATGATTCAGTCAGAATACAAAGTGCCAACAGTAGGTGCTTGGGAATGTCTCTTCAAAATTTCTTCCCTTGTACCATTCAGCCAGCTTTCCTATCTCACCATCCCCACACAGGAAAACCACTGGTCCCTAGCACCCCTGCCTTAATAGACAGAAACACCCACCAGGCAGTACGGGCAGGAGGAAGGGAAGTTGCTTTGATAAACAGAGAACCTTACTAGACCATTTTTTCACCTTGTGGCAGGCAGAATCCTCTCTGTTGCATTATCCTCGCCTCTCTCCCCACCACCCTCCCAAAAAAGGGACACTGCACTTTCAGCACTGTCTTGCTTCTCTTTTAACAAATATACACCTAGTCGTGATGTCTTCCATTTGCTGCTATTGATTACTCATCTCATAAGTGGATAATTCTTGGACTAAAGATACTATGAGGCCTCACAGCAAAGAAATAACTTGCATGTAATTTAGTGCCTTCTTTGCTGCTCTTTCTGGAAAGCTCTTCTGGAATTTTCCTTTGTGATGAGTAGTTCCTGGGGACAGATCACAGAAAGAAATTAATTTTCGCTGGGAGAACGCAAAGACATTTGTTTAAAAATTGACAGTGTGAAATCAGAGAAATGTTCCAGACAACATTAGTACAGCAACATCTGTGTGATCTTCTTGAAACCACACAAAATGAGATAAAAAGCTCATGGTGCAAAGAGTGCCGACCACCTTGTCAGGTAGCGCTGAGCCACATGAACCTTTCTGTTGTGCAGCTCCTGCTTTCTCTCGGCTGTTTTTCCTGTGCATCGGTGGCTGAAGTGTTTTCTCCAGGGTGAGGATTTCCGCGGGTGTCACGTCCCCGGGGCTGTCTGCGGTCCCCAGCGCGGGGCGGACACAGCCGGGGCTTTGGCCCGAGGTTCTGCGGCCGCACCGCCGAGGGCTGGCCGCTCTGCGGCCGCCGCAGGCTGCAGGAGGGGCATGTCCGAGGCAGCCCCTTGCAGAGCCGCGCAAGCATTGCCACCTAGCGTGGGCCGGCTGGAGCGGCCGCGGCACCCGCGCATCCCCGGCGGGGAGCGGCGCTGCCCGCGGAGCGCCCGCCGAAGACGGGCACACGGAATAGTAAATTAAACAAATCCGGTCTATGGTCGCAGAACAGTCCTGCTCCTTTTGGCAACTGCAGTCTGTTGGTGAACTCTTCCGTTGCCTTCTGTCTGGCCAACATCTATCTTCAAACGAGTAATAATTTTGGTCTGTGAATTTTCTTTCTGTTTTCAGAGAGCCTGGTGAAAGTACATTCAAAGTTACATAATTATTTTAAAAGCTGTTGAAAAGGAAGCATGAAAACACATGTTCACCTCCTGCTGTAAGCTAGATTTGCCATAGCCATAGCACATAGTATCAGCCACTGGACTGTCACAGCAAACTGGCACATTTTGACAGGTTTTGAACAGACATGGCAGAAAAATATCAAATCTAGTAAAATAACAAACGTTGACAGCAGTGAGCCATGAAAGAAGGATTTCAGTTCAGGCTTAAGAGTTAAGATTTCAAAACACAAGTAGAGTTATTCTAATAATTGTCTTATTAAAGATCTCATATCTGCCATTTAGTCTCGTTTTTTAAATTCTATGTCTGACAGTGATAACAAGCAAAGATTGATAATACCAAGTATATTCACAATTTTGTTAATTAGTTTAAAAAGTGGAAGGAATCCGTGGATACACCAGATGGTTGTACTGCTATCCCAAGGGAGCTAATCAGGATGGAGAAATAGGCTGACAGGGACTCCTGGAAACTCAACAAGTGAAAATGCCAAACCTGGTACCCAGAGGTGAACAACCCCATGCACCTGCACATGCTGGGGGCTAACCAACTGGAGAGCAGCATGACAGAAGATGGCTGGGAATCCTGATGGACACCAAGCTGACCATGAGCCAGCAGTGTGCCCGTGTGGCAAAGAAGACCAAAAGCCACCCTGGCTGCATCAGGCAGATCATTACAACAGGTCAAGAGAGCTGAGCCTCTCTCTGTCCACAGCTCTGGTGAGACACATCTGGGTGCTGTGTCCAGTGCTGGGCTCTCGAGTGAAAGAGAGACATGAACATACTGGGGCGAGTCCACTGAAGAACCATTGAGATGATAAAGGGCTTGCAGCCTAAACAGTGGAACTAGGGCTTTTTACTTTTAAGAAGAGCAGACTAGGGGGAGGAATTTATTAGTGTGCATAAATATCTGATGGGAGGGTAAAGATGTTAGAGCCAGGCTCCTATCTGTGGTATGCAGTGATATGACAGAAGGTGATGGGCAGAAATTGAAATAAAGGAAATTATTTTTAAATATAAGAAAAGCTTATTTACTGGGAGGGTAGTTGAACACCAATTGCCCAGAGAAGCTGTGGAATTTCCCTCCTTGAAGTATTCAAACCTAACTCAATATGGTCTTGGGCAACTCGCTATGGCCAACCCTACTCAAGTCACCATGATACTAGAGATTTCCAGAGGGGTCAGCCAGCCTCAATGTTCCTCAGGAAAAGGAAAAAAACCCACCAATAAGAGCAACTCAAACCTGTTAACCAAAAATAAAATGGCAGTGCTGGAAAATTTTTTAACATTTCTGTAATGTATGTATGTGCTTAACAACACAGACAGTTGAGCAGCGGGAGTCGATGAGTCCCAAGAAATGGGATACTGAAAGCTTCACTATCTTCCCTGTCAAAATCCACAAAGTCTGTGTGAGCCAGAGAAGTAAGCAGTAGCTGGAGATTGAGCATCTTAGTTGGTACAAAAACTTCCTCTATGTTTTCAGTATTGACAAACGCTTTATAACATGCATCTTGCCCAACATATGTGTGTGCTCTATTTTTCCTGGGAGTTAGAGTTACCCTGTGATGGATATGAATGTTTAAAGGTATAGATTAGCAACATTTCCTGGAATTTTCCAGCTTCTCATTTTGCCAAAGTGAATGAATATAGATTACATTATTTGAGGCAAATTCCATGTGATTACAAAAAAAAAGATTTGGCTATCTAGCAACCACAAATAAATAAAAATATACCAGTTTACCACTGTATTCAGTTTCTCTTTTTCTTTCCTCTCTTTTATTTTTTTTTTTAATATCTTCACCCAATGTTGTTTATGGACATACAACATACACCACATACCTGCTTGTATGTGCTGGAATATTAAAAGGAATATTCAGAATTGCGCTGCAAATTAATTCCATTTATCTGATTTTATTCTACCCCAGTATGTGCACTCCTCAATTTGATCCAAAGGTTTAAATTACTTTATCAATGTGGCACAAGGCCACATTTCTGCATGTAAACATGTATGCATAGCTTCAATTGCATATTCATAGTAATGCATTACTAATTCTTAGTAAGATTTTGTGTTAAATGAGAGACATTTACATCTATAATACTTGCGCATGGTCTAATGTAGACAAAATTTCTTTTCACTTCATATTTAAGACCTACTTGCAGCCCAGTAATCTCTCTCTGATATTTCAATCCTACATATTTCTCTTTTGTTGAAAATAAACCATGTTATTGTCAAAAAACCCAATGCAAATCTATTAATTGTGTGATACCATGTATCATTCAGGAAAAGGAGTGATTTTTATAAATTTTAAACTAAAAAGCATGATTGTGGCATCAGTAGGTATGAATCAAAGCTTCTACCTTTGACTCATCTTGTGCATTTGTAGCTGTTAAACATGACTAGTCACTGTTGGCATCAAGGGAAAAACCTGTCACATTAAACTGTGTCAGCATGTCTGAATACAAAGTTTGTGGCTCTGGGGATTCCTTGGTTTTGTTAGTTTCTTTAGTTGATTGAGGTTGCTGAAATTTAGATAATACCTCGATTCATTTGGAAATTCAGAATCTTGGCCTAATGGTGCTGTACACCAGCGTGTCTCCTTGAAATAATCCCAGCACAATGTGTTTTGCAGTGCTTCCATTTGAAAATGATCCAAGAACCAGTGGTTTGGCCTAACTTGGTAGCAGAAGCAGTAAAAAACTTAGCTGTGCTCATAGGGTTGTAAGGTTGTTTACATCACAGCAGGCAACAGCAACATCATTGAAAAGAGGGTTCTAGAATAAGGCAAAACTCAGAGGCAAGAAGAGTTGAACTAAAGTCATGTCATCTTTTCTGTGTTCAGCATATAGCTACTAGGGGACAGAAAGACTGCTCAGGTGCATAAGCACTCTAACTCACAGTAGTAAAGCAGACCTCTGCCCCAAGGCATCTGCAGAGTCATCTCTGCAGTTTTCAATATTGCAGGAAATGTTACTGCTACAGTTCAGAATCTGCTGCTGCTGCTAGTAAAATCCTCTCACCTTGTAATTTGTCTTCACTTTTTGTTGCTGCTTGTCTTTCCTTATGTATCATGACTTAAATTTTCACTGGATTGAACTTCTGTTCTGTTTACATTATATCAATGTAAAGTAGCCCACGGATACATGCTCTCAGTTATTGCACACTTAAATACTAGCACAACTTCCAGAAAAATGGCCCCAAAGCAAGTGGCTTCTTCCTGGGCTATGCTAAGGATGCAGAACAGCTAACTCAGCTGCTAAGGTCTGTGTACTTTCCTGAGAAAAATAAGTGAACCTCCCTAAGGGGTGTGCATTCCAAAATAAATTCTTTGACTAAGTGTTGCATTGCAATCATCCTAATGGCAAGGCATCACTAAATTAGTGTGAAGAGTTCTTGATTAAAGTTAAAGCTTGTAACACAATATTATCTCTGCAACTGTGCAAAATGCAGAAATTGATCCTCCTATTATACTTACTTTTTATTTGTCTGAATTGTTATGTGTAGAAGATTATATGAGAATTCAATGCAGATTGCAGAATGCTTATGGTATCTATGCAAGATGATTTTAAACAGAAAAAATATTTGGGTTTGAAGTGTGTTAGTGTCTTTTCCAATAAAGTTTTTTAAAAAAACCTTTATCATAACCTGAGTTTGATGATAAAACTCTTATAGTTTAAAATAACATTTTCAATGAGTTTCTCATCTTAAGCTAGGACTGGTTTAATGTAAAAGATAATGAATGCTTTTCACTGAGATATGAATTTTATAGTGTCTAAACTGGATAATAAACCTACCTTTAAGAAAGCCTATCTGGCAAATTAGTCTATGTGATCCTGAGGAAATCCATAAAACATCCTATGACTCTGTTGAGTTGGTAAGTTCTGGTACAGAAACATGACTCACATAATGCTGAAAAGAAACCAGAGGGGAATAAGAGTAGATACTTAAAGCTAAAACCAATCACATCCAGCTGTTTCAGTCTGTCTGGCACACATATGCCAAAACCTGTCTTAACTCACAACCAATATTGGTTTTTGGGGTTTTTTTTTTGAAGGTTGTTCTTGCTCTAGAGCAGTTCAGAGGTGATGTATTCTTCTGCAAAGAACATGTCAGACTGGAACAGACTGTTGTTAGGGAACTTCTGGTTTGAAGTCCTACTTTTTGTACTCATAATTGATGTAAACACATAGATAGCTACAGTCAAGGCCACCATTTTAAACAAACATTAAAGACCCGCTTGAAAAATTCTAGCTTTTAGGTGTTACAGTGCAGAAAAACCAAGCAAATACAGATTGCTTGGCTGTTCAAACAGTACAGTACTGAATCTATTCAGAAGAAACTTTTCCATCAGAGCACCTCTCCTATGAGGAAAGTCTGAGAGAGTTGGGTTTGTTCAGCCAGCAAGGAGAAGGCTTCATAGAGACCTAACGGGGGGATTAGGCACCTGAAGGGAGCCTACAAAAAAGATGGACAGAGACTGTTTACAAAAGCATGTAGGTGTGGTGAGGCACTGGAATATGTTGCTCAGCAAAATTAGGGATGCCCCATTCAAATGTTCAAGTCCAGGTTGGATAGTACTTGGAGCAACCTGGTCTGGTGGAAGCCCTGTGGCAGGGAGGTTGAAACTAGATGATCTTTAAGGGCCTTTTCAACCCAGAATACTCTATGATTCTATAATAACCACGGCAGTAGTAAGATAAATTTTACAAAAGCCATACTTAACTTGATTTACACCTTGTTCTTGGAAAAGATAACCATGATGCAAAAAACAAAGGAAATGTTTAGACACTTCTCTTATGCAAAGCACTGGTGAAAATTTCAGACCAGCTATTGCAAGGGGAACATCATCAGATCATTTCACTCCTATAACCAAATTGAATCTGATCATGGGTGGTTACCTGGGCATCTTTCAAAATAGGAAAAGGATTTCAAAATCAATTTTTTAATTAAGAGACTTCTTATAAAAGGAAAAATTTTTGAAAATTAATTAGACTCTCGGAAGCTCAGCTTTCATAAAAAAGGTGCATAGAAACTTAGAACATTTTTTAATAAGGTTGAGATTTTCTTCTTGGAAATAAACAGGTTTATGTTCCAAGATTGCTATCAACACACTTGTGTAACAAAGAATGAAATTACCTTTCTGTTGCAATTCCACTGTCAAACACCTTGTAATTTCACCTGTGTCTAGGTAGCATTGTCCCCCTTAGCATCAACAGCAAACATGAATGCTTTGGTATTTTATTGTGTGCATCTCAAGTCCTGTGCTTCTTCAGTTCAAAATACTTTGATGGTTTCCTGAAATCTTTGTCTTAATGGCTAGTTGCTTAATTCCTCTAATACATGAATAGTCATTATCAGCATAGTATAATCCTTCTAGCAATATATTGCCATTCCTAGCAAACATCAGAAATGCATGGACAAGAAGCAATACTGGTTTCTGCCACAGAGTCCTGCCTTTTGGTTCTGAAGGTGTATATAGATGTATGATGGCAGCCACATCTGCCTACTGTCACCAGCTCATAGCACCTGTAGCTGTAGCAACTTTACAAATTTCGTTGCTACAGCCAAGCATTTATCTTCAGCTATCAGACTGCACTCATTGCTGTTCCAGGAAACAAACAAACAAACAAAAATATCTACCAGTTCCTAAAGGTACTCAAACAGTACCTTCTGTCTTTCAGCTGCTGCTGGTAGGTCATGATTTCCAGTGTAAAATCATGTCACAATACAAGTAATAAGAGACTAATAAAAGACAAGATGGTCCATAAGCAGATCAATTATGTTAACTTTTGTGAACATTGATCAAATCTTTGTATAATTTTGCTTGAAATCGTGCTTCATCTTCTGTACAGATACTTTCAGGTTTCTTCTCTGAGCTTTTTTAGGGATATTCTGTCACTCCTGTTACAAATGTTTTTTTCAAAGACAGGTAACCTTGGTATCACCAGAATATTGCTCAGAACATCCCACGTTCAAGTCCCTGTACATAATCAAGACAGGACTATTCTTGCTGTTCTTTGGCTGTCAAAAAGTCTTTTCTCATCTGTTTTCAATGTTTTCTTCAGACTTAAAAATTTTTAAGCAGCCTCACAAGCATAGTGGATGGTATATTAAAAATATATCACAAGTTCATTCTATATAATGCTGACAACACCATCCAAAGCATCAGGCTAGTAGAAGACACCCTTCTTCTCAGAAGACAGTGAGTACCTTGCCCCTCCCCTGGCAATGGTGTAAGCTGGTATGGAATAAACCTCCGGGTCCTGGCCAAAACTAGAGCACACCTATAAACTACTCTCAAAGGCACTGTGAGGATGTAATTTCTTAATGTTAGCAAATGTCTGCTTCTCAGAAGAGATAGCACGTTGCCTATGATACTGAGATATTAATAATATTAATGATATGTCAGTGTTGTTTCAAAATCAGATATGTTCCTAAACATAATTAAAGATTTCTATTTAGGATGCATTAGTAGTAATTACAGCTATAGTATCCCGATATTTATGCAATCAAGCAATTACCAAAAAATAATTATATGAGTTGTCTTAAACGTATATAACCTGAGAAGGTCAGTGTAAGCCAGAGACAATTAATCACTTGTGTAATAACCAGTACTAAGAAATTTTGATCAAACATGACCTTTTCTTCCCTCATTTTACAGCACTTGATCAGTGTCCTCAGCTTACAGTGCATTCATTGCTGTGGTATTTTGTGGGGAGAGCAAACCTAATAGAGCCCAGATATGTGATTTCTCTTTGTTCTTGTCCAATCCTCAGCAAGACATTTAACTATAAATCCTTATTTTTCATATGTGAAATCCAGACATTACTTTTAATAACTGTAAAATCAAGCCGACTAAGTAAATGATTATGGCTGATAGATACTTTGAAAAGATACTTTTCAAATCATAGATGAAACAAATGAAACTAGGTAAACCACAACAGGTGCATAATTTTAACAGCAGCATGTATAATGATCTCCTAAATGTGACTCAAACTCAAATACAACAGTCAATAATAGGTTTTGTGTATTTGAAGCCTTCCTATGTATTAACCAATTCAACAATTGGTTAATTCAACAATTTCATAGTTTTACTTAGATGCCGTTGCCCTATACAAATAATAATTTTAAAAAGAAAGAGGTAACTGCCATGCCTCTCATGACATACATTTTTCCAATGAATGAAATGACAGAATTGATCCTGATTTTAGACTTCACTTTGACTAAAACTGTAGCATAATGAAAATATTATTACAGGCAAACACAGATCATGGGGTTTGTTCATTCAATTTTTGTTTTATTTGGTTTTGGTTTGGGGTTTTTGCACTGTATTACTAGATCACACAATTGTGTGTGAGAACCATTCGAAATGATTTGTCAGTTAAAACTTAATAACTTGTTTCATATAATTTTGACTATTTCATGTGGTTAAGAAATGTTTTCTTTCCCCATAATTTTATCACATTGCTATTTCAATTTTTTTTCTGGATAAAAAAGCTCCCTCTGCTGGATCTGCAGAAAAGAGCATTAATCTACCTGGGTCCTGTGGATGAGGGCTGGATAGTGATTGGGGCTTTGCCATTCATTTCAGGAAAGTGAAGCTTCTTATTCTTCTAGCTTGTTAAAAGCACTATTTAAAGGAAATTACGTCAAAATATTATCTAAGGGTAGTGTTGGAGGACTGATGAAGACTACTGGGTCTAAAGGTTCTCGAGACCTCTGTTTTTCACTAGACATTAGAGAGTCACTCCTTACTGTGAAAAGAAACTAAGATTTTCGAAAGTAAAAGAAATTGATTATGCCCCTTTCAGCTCTGAAGAGTTTAATTTGCTGCTTGGTATACCTCACATGTTTTTCCATGACAGCAGAAAAATTGCTCAGCCCACACTTTCAAAATCCTGAGACCTGTTCAGAAATCACGAGATTTTGTACAAAACCATTAAAACACCAAGAGAGCACATTGTGGAGAGGTTGCTCAAAAGGGGAGAAAAAGCATGCAACTACACTTTGGGGTGTTCTTTTCTTAATGAAAGATGAGCTGTAATGGCTTTATACTAAAATAGAGTAGTGTTAGATATGATATTAGGAAGAAATTCTTTACCGTGAGGGTGGTGGGACACAGGAACAGTTTGTCTAGAGTAGTTCTGGAGGTCCCATTCCTGGAATTGTTAAAGACCAGTTTTGATGGTGCTTGGAGCAATTTGATCTAGTGGAAGGTATCCCTGACCATGGCAGGGGGATTGGAACCAGATGGCCTTTAAGGTCCCTTCAAACCCAGACCATTCTATGATTCTATGATCATATCATCATAATTTTATTGTATAATATTTATTAATTATAAAGATATAGATTTAAATATAATTAGATGGTTATAATTATGTGGTTATAACTATTATATAATGTCAATCTCTGCTATAGGGAGCAGTGAAGAAATCAGCTACACAACTTCCTCTCAGGAGATAGAAGGAGCAATTTATTGTAGAAATACACACATTCGATAGATTACTTCGCTGAACCAAGAATAGGGTCAGCTTATTGGTCCAAGGAAGGCAACACCTTTTGTAAACATACTTTTACCAAACCATCACCTCTCTCACGCACACATCCTGTCAACAACGCCAGGTGCAACTTTTGTTATTAATTCTTTCCTTTCTGTTTTCCTTCAAGTGCCTGGGAAAAATGCTGTTTTCTCAGGCTCCAGTATCCACAGTATAATCCTCAGTCTCCAACAGTTGCTTAAAGGAAAGAAAACCAACAAATGACATGAAAATCAGAATAGTTACATTCAATAACTGCAGTTCATATAATCTGCAAAAAAGCCCTTATTAAGTTTGGTACAAAATAAAAACCAGTTATCACAAAATATGTCCATTTTAAATAATGTTTGTTCTTTGGATCATTGCTGTCCCTGGACTCAGCATATGCTAACTGACGTGAATGAACTGAGAAGAAGTGCAACATGTTTCTGCTCCAAATTGCAAAGTTTCATAGACGATTGTAACATTCTGTCTGTCTCGGTTTAAGAGACA
>VXBI01010768.1:2550-27147 GCA_013397375.1 Toxostoma redivivum
CCCCCCCCAGCCCTTCTGGCAGGACAAGGCACAAACACTGGGCCACCCTCCCTGACACAGAGGAGCCACAACAAAGCCTTCCAGGGACACAGAACCTCTCCCATCCCATCCCCAAGGAGGGAAATCCATCTCCTGCCCCGCAGGGATTATTGACACTGAAGGCAAAGGCACAGCTACAAGCATGCCACTTCCCCATTTCATATTTTAAAGTGAAATATTCATCTTGTTCAGGACTGTAGCTGGCCTGCCCGTAAAGCAGCGTGGCAATAAAGCCTCCCTGCTTTGCAGATGCTGGGATGAGCTATGGGCAGCACAGCACTTTGGATTGCACAGCACTGAGCTGAATATTCCCCCTAGGATCCATCAGTGCTGATGGCCCATCCTGCAATGCACAGCTCTTCATATTTTAACTCCAGCCCTGGTGGGCTGAGAGCTGCACAGTGATGTTCAGCTAATAGATGGCACTTTGCTAGAGGCAGTTTGAAATCTTAACAAAGCTTCAAAGGATCGTGGCTGTTAGGAGCCAGTTCTGCAAGCCCATTTTGAGCTGAGCTCCTGTAAGGGGATGAGAGCACGGGGACCCTGCAGCCCTTTCATGGGGCCACTTTTGGGATCAGAGGCTGCTGCTGCAGCAAGGCTGTGCTCAGCTCCTGCTGGGGCTCAAATCCAGCCTACAAATAACAGCCAGGGACATTCTGTCACTCTGATCCCACAGACTGCACGAGGGCTGAGATGCTGTGAGAAGGAGGGGATGAGGTTTAGAGAGTTCTGTGTGCTCTGGGTCTGCCTCAGGGGCTGCTGACTCCTAGCCCAGCTGAGGAAGCAGCAGCACCACCTCCAGCAGGCAGGGCACACAGTGCCATGGAGGGGGGAACAAACCAAGGTCTGGCCACCAAAAAGCTGCAGAAAACAAAAGAACCCATGCCAGAAATGCAGAACTGCAGCTGCACTTGCAGCCCACTGCTAAGAGCAAGAGCTGTCCAACACCCTCAGGGGAATGGAAAGGATGTTGGGGTCCCACTTTGGAAGGGCTGAGATCAGGATTTTCTGTGTCACACGTGGAAAGTCTGTCCTTGTGCTGCTCCCTCCATCCCCACGTCCTTGACAGGATCAGGGAGTGGGTTTGAGCTGAGAGATGGCAGATTTAGATGGGATTTTGGGCAGGAATTGTTCCCTGGCAGGGTGGGCAGGGCTGGCACAGGTGCCCAGAGCAGCCCCTGGATCCCTGGCAGTGCCCAAGGCCAGGCTGGACACTGGGGTTTGGGACAGTGGGAGGTGTCCCTGCCATGGGTGGGATTTGAGGTCCCTCCCAACCCAAAAATTCTGGGATTCTGTGTCTGTGCACACTGGAGGGAGAGGAAGGGCTTGTCTGCCTCTGCCATGGCCTGAACTCACCCTGCAAGGTCTTCTAGATGCCAAAAACTATTCCCATTCCTCTGGAATTCTGATTTCCACCAACCAGGGCATTCCCAGAAGGTTCCTGTCACCATCCAAAGTGCTGAGCAGAGACTCAGGGTCCATGCCCTCAGTTTTGGGGTTGGTAGCTCTGGGTAATTTGCTCCCATCTCCTCCCACGTGCACCATTCCCATATCCCTGCCTGCATCCCCAAAAGCTGAGAAGCCAGCTGTGGGCACAGAGGAGCTGGATGGACACACAGACATCCCTGCAGTGACTGCAGCTCCCCCATCCAAACACGGACTCACCAATCCCAACTCCTTTGAAAATAAATCTGAAGGAGAATATAAACAGAGTGAAGCAGCTTTTATGTTTTATTTATGTGTACACATTGCTCCATTCATCCCAAACAGATAATTGAACCTTATATTGTCTGTGCATATTTTAAAAGGTTTTTAATCTGCAAGTATAAATCTCATTGATTTTGAAAGTAGCCCGATAAAGACAACACCAGTAACGACTCATTCAGCAGCCAGGCTGAGACAGAAAATGTTCTTGGTGGCAGAACACAGTTCTGTGAAAGTAATCCACAAACACAAACACAGACCCAGCCCAGTGGAAACAAATTGCAGCGTGGTACAAGGGGAAACAATCATCCCTGTGACTGAGTTATTGGCCTAAATGAGAGCTGTCGAGCTGGGATTTGAGCAGATCTCATAATTGCATTTCTAGGAGAGCATCCATGCTTATGTCGTGGAAAATAAGGCTGTGATTTGAATATTTATTCCTAAATTTTCAATAGAGCCAAGAGTCTGACAGCCAAACAGAATAAAGCCTCTGGCCTTCGTGCCCTGACAGCCTAACACAGCCAAAATCTGGCAGCACAGATTTAGCTACATTAAATGGTTATTTCTAATTTCAGTGTACAGTTAAACTTTGGGCAAGCAGCTCAATACCACAATGAGCAAACCCAGATTCCTGTGAATAACTTCCACTCAACAGATATTGCAAAAGGAGGAGGCTGCTCTCATTAAAATGTCTCTGAGTGGGCTCACATGAAGGGAGAGGCTCAGAAAAAGTGAAAATGTGATCTCCTCCAGCTCCCCCCAGATCCTCTAACACCCCAAGGGGACCAGCTGCATTTCAAGCAGTAAATGATGTTTTAAACAGGATTTCTGGAGCTCATTTCCCTCCGTGCAACACTGGAAATATTTCTGAATTTAAAAACGTGTCAAATAATAAAAACCCCTGGGTTTTTAATGTGCTCACACACTGTGGCTGACTGAACAGTTCTGCTTGAGCTTAAACTGCCTTGCTTCGGGTTGGCACTTTATTAAAAGCTCGAGGCAAGAGGGAGGCTGTGGATTTTAAGGATGTGTGTGAGCTGCTGTGTGACCTGCCTGCAGCCCTGGTCACTCACACCTGTGAGCCTGCACAGCCTGAATTCCTGCTGTAAACTGATCCCAGAGACTGGCACGCTCCAAATAATCAAATCTCCATCAGCCACTCTTTATCTTCCCTTTTCTACCAACACAAATCATCTTCTACACCATGAAACACAGAAGAGCACTCCAGAGCATCTAAGGGGCACCTGAGGCAGCCAGGAGGAGAAGAACACTTCTGGGAGCTGGGGGCTCTCACCTCACAAGCCTCTGCACCCCCAGAGGTGTGAGCTGAGTGCCCTGCCCCAGGTGGGAGCAGCCTCCAGCTCAGGTGCTCATCGCTGCTGCAGCCACGCCCCAGGCTGTTGCATTCACCTCCCCAGCACTCCCTGCTCTGCTGCTGGGTCTCTCCACTCACAGTCACCCCCTGCTGCAGCAAGAGCTCACATCAATCATTTTTCCACCAGAGATCAATCATCAGGGTGCAAACACACTCCAAGATCAAGTCCAGCCCTTCCCCAGCACTGCCCTGTGTCCCCAAGTGCCACATCCAGCTCTGGAATCCCCCAGGCTGGGGACTCCCCTGCCCAGGGCTGGGCAGCCTTTCCATGAGAAATTATTCCTGATATTCAGCCTGGAGCTCCCCAGCACAGCCTGGCCCTGTTCCCTGGGATAAGATCCCAAATCCCCTTGGCTGTCCCCTCCTGTCAGGGAGCTGTGCAGAGCCACAAGGGCCCCCTGACCCCCTTTTGTCCAGGCTGAGCTCCTTCCCAGCTCCCCCAGGAATTCTCCATCCCCTTTCCCATCTCCCTCAGGAATTCTCCATCCCCTTTCCCATCTCCCTTAGAAATTCTCCAGCCCCTTCCCCAGCTCTCTCAGGAATTCTCCAGCCCCTTCCCAGCCCCTTTTCCATCCCTGGACCCCTCCAGGTCTCCCCTGCACCGAGGGAGGGGCTCAGAGAGGACAAACTGTTCCATCCTCTGCAAAGTCAAACATTTCCTCCCCGGAGTCCCAGGCATTTAAAATTCCTGCAGAACGTGTGGGAGGCACACTGACCCGGGCTGGGGATGGTTCCACCAGGGACAATGAGGGATTATATTTAGCCTGCCTTTGATTTCATATTTTCTTTAATCCAAAATAAACATTATGACAAGTAGAAATGCCTGTTGTGTCCTCTGAGCATCAGAAGCAGAACAAGGTCCTTCAGGACACAGACTCTGGGTAAAAAGGAGAGGGAGAAAATGCAGAGAGGGAGAATGGATTGTAATTATGGGAGAAATCTGCATTTGACATTTCTTCCTCTACATATCCAAGAGTTATAGGGCATAATGAAGTTCCAGTGAATATCTATACCTTTTATTCCCTTATATTTCATCTCTGGCCTTTTACAAAGTGCATCATCACCTTGTAATTCTACAGATATCTAAATATTTCTGCATTATTACAGGAAAAGCCACAAGGCAATCACACTTTTACCTTCACTGGTTTTCTTCACCTCACCATTGAGCTTGCCAGCTAAATAATTACATTTCTTCTTATCTAACTTGTGGGAAAACAAATTTAATAACAGAAATACAGTCAGAAAGACAAATACTTAGGGGAGAATAATTTTCGGACTTAAACTTCACAAGCTCAATAGATTATTCTGGACACTGGATAATTACTCTGCATGTCTTTATCACAAAAGTGCCTGGACATTCTAATTAATCCAAATTACTTTCTAAGGGCCATGTTATTAGACTCATGCAGGAACAGCCAGATATAGAAATATTTGTATTTTTTAAAGGTCTCTAACAGCTCAGTCTTTCAGCACCCTGATGAAATCCACACCAGAGCAGCTCCTTGCCTTGCCTGGAGGCAGGGATGAATCCTGAGCAAAGCAAAGCTGCAGGAAAAGCTGCCCAGCCTGATCAGGGTCTTGCTTAGAAGATAAAAATCAGTGTCCAGGGCTGATTTCATCAACAGCACTGACCCCAGCCCGTGTCCCTGATAAAACTGATCCTAAACCACTTCCACTGACTGAACCAACCTTTCCCACCCACACCTGCCTTGCTCTTATTTTTGCAGTGGTATTTCACCACCAACTCAATTTTCAGTCATTAAAAAAGGTTCCCAATTCTCCACCAAGCATCCTTTGGAAGCTCCAAGTGTCAAATTCAAATTGTTCAACACATGGGAGAGTCAAGGAATTGCTCATCAAAGAAAACATCTGGGCCTGGTGCACAGCTTGAGTAAACCAGGTGGAACCAAAAGGGTGCAAAATAAAGAGCAAATAAAACCACAGGCACTCAGACTCTCAACCACCTTCAAACCAAACTTGGTGGTTTCTCCCTGCAATTCTTTTAGCAAAAAAAAAAAAAATCCAGGTGTTCTGGAAATGTGAAATGTTCCTGGAGGAGCCNCCCCTCAATTTTTTTAGGAAAAAAAAAAAAAAATCCAGGTGTTCTGGAAATGTGAAATGTTCCTGGAGGAGCCTCCTGTCAAAAATTTGGAACAGTTTTGTGTTCAACAGCCTGAGGAGCTGGGCACTGCTTGGGGCCCTGGGCAGCACCTACAAAATTGGGTTCAGGCTCTGAGACATCAAATAAAGGCTAATGGGCAGCCCTGATTTCCCTGACCTCCCTTCCCAGTGGCTCTCAGTGCTGAGAATTTCCCCAACCTCCCTTCCCAGTGGCTCCCAGTGCTGAGAATTCCCCCAACTTTCCTTCCCAGTAGCTCCCAGTGCTGAGGATTTCCCCAACCTCCCTTCCCAGTGGCTCCCAGTGCTGAGAATTCCCCCAACTTTCCTTCCCAGTAGCTCCCAGTGCTGAGGATTTCCCCAACCTCCCTTCCCAGTAGCTCCCAGTAATGAGGATTCCCCTGACTTTCCTACCCAGTGGCTCCCAGTGCCCAGAATTTCCCTGACCTCCCTTTCCAGTGGCTCCCAGTTATGAGAATTTCTCCCTTCCTTAGAAACACACACACACTGGCTTTATTTCTTTTCCTTCCTTCCATCTCCTCTCAGTTCCCTTCCCTCCAATTATTTATTCCTCTGGAGGGCAGAAGCACAAAGGAACAAGCCCCCTGTGCATTCTTCATCAAGATCTGCAGCGTGGCTGCTAATTACTGCGGTGAGCTGTGGGCTGGGAGCTCCAGGTTGTGCTAACCCTGCAGTCAGCCTCAGGAGCCCACCAGCACAGCAATGCTTTGGTTTATTTTATTTTATTTTTTTTTTAAATGCCTGTGTTCTGGTATCACAAGCAACCAACAGGAAAATTAGCATTGTAAAATGGCAACCTCATTTAGATAAGCACGCTGTGAATCCATCTAATTTGTACACAGAGTCATTATCCGGTCACAGCCCGGTGACTCAAGCCTCTCGCTGCTCTGCTGCCTCTCCCCACTCCTCAGCACAGAGCTCTGGGCTATCCCGAATTACTGAGCACCGCTGCCAGCCCTGAGCAGCAGCACTGTCCCTGCTTGGGGACTGGCAGTGCCCGGGGAGCCCCAGCAGCCACGCCCCCATGGCTGCCCCTCCAAACCTGCCCCAATAAATCCCCCAAACATCCCTCACCCACCTCCTCAGGGGCTCCATGGAGCTGCAGCAGGGCTCTGAGCCCCTCTCCACTATGAGAGCAATGTGGAATTTGTCTTTACAAATGAGCTGTGGATCTGCTTGTAGATAGGACCAGCACCGAGAGATAAAAGAAACAATGGGATGGATTCCACGGATTGATGAATGGAAAAGTTATTTGCCTTTACAAACAAACTGTAGGGCTGCTGGTAAATGAATTTGGATGTCCAAAGATCAAAGAAGCAACGGGGAAAAACTATGAATTCAATAAGAATTAAAAATTAAAAGGGAAGGTTGTACATGAGAGAGGGATTTTAGGTATCAGGGGTTGGGCAGTCTGTACCTCTCAAGTACCTCAGCAATGGGGAAAGAGAGAGGGAAATGAGCCCGGGAAATTGGGATAAAAAGGAGGGGAGTCCTCCAAAAATGTGAGAGATCCCAGGGGAATGTCCCATGGCCTCTCCCTTTATTGGAATAAAGCAAAAAGGACTCCTCTGTCTCCTTTTTGGACATAAACCTCTGGTGTTTGTGGGTTCATTTTCCTCACAGCACCCACTCCGGGTATCCCTGGGGACTGGGTGACACCTGTCAGGACATCCCTGGGGTGGCACAGGTGCCACACACCTTGGCTGCAGAGCTGCGGGGTCCCTGCCCCTCTCCCAGCCCCCCTTGGCACTGGGAACACATGTGGAGCCACACCATCCATGGGATTTGTCTTCCTGCAGACTCTTCTGCAGGCAGAAATGCCAGAAGATTTTAACATCCATTCTGACAGCTGGGGAATCACCGTGTTTAATAACAGAAAGCTGACAGGGAAACTCGATAAACAGAAATCCTTTCCACAGCGTCCCGGTCCATCTGCATTATCCCAGACACTCGGGAGATTTATATCCACCAGGTGCTCACACCAATCCCATCACCATGGCATCACACAGCTCTCAGCTCCTTAAAAATAGAACTAATAGCATTTTCTCATTATTTCTTCCTTCCAAGCTTCCCAGAGAAATGCTGCAATCACTTATGGCTTTATTTTATTTATTCCTTTGTTTGTGAAAGAGGCTGAGCGAGCACATCACTTCCCTTCTGCCAGGGAAAGGAAAACAAAACCAGGGGGGTGGAAAGGAATTGGAAAGGATTGTCTGTGTTGTTGTGGGGCCCCAGTTCGTGTGGGAGCTCACACAACCCTGGGGGTGGCTCCCAGCCCAGCTCCAGCCAGGTGGGACAGCAAGGAAGGAGAGCTGAGAGACTGAGAGCAACCCCAAGGAGAGCCTGATTAATTAGTGCAGACATCCCTGCAATGCTGCTGCACTCTCCTCATCATGAACCCTGGCAGAGCCAGGCTGGCACTGCACTGCCCCCAGGCCAGGGCACAGGGATCCCCACACAGGGAAATGCCAAATCCATCCATCCATCCCCCCAAGAAATGCCAAATCCATCCATCCATCCATCCATCCATCCATCCATCCATCCATCCATCCATCCACCCCCCCAAGAAATACCAAATCCATCCATCCATCCATCCCCCCAAAAATGGCAAATCCATCCATCCATCCATCCCCCCAAAAATGGCAAATCCATCCATCCTCCATCATTCATCATCACCCATCCATTTTGGGGCTCCCCAAACCCACCCCCGGGGTTTTGGGGCTCTCCAGATCCACCCCCCGAGTTTTGGGGCTCCCACCCCAGGCTCCTCCTGGCACTGCCACAGCCCCAGCCCTGCTGTCACCCTGGTGACCCCTCTGAGTTAACCCCAGAGATCCCCCCCCGCCCTTCTGCCACCCCCACCCAGCAGACAGACACTAATTAGCAGGGAGCTGTTGCATGAATATTAATGCCACCGTCCAAACTAATTTCCCCAATTACTGCTGCAGCAGCAGCTCCATTACAATCCATAAACCCGGGATGGAAATGGAGATCTCCCTAATAAGGGAGTGAGAACAACTGCTGGAGAGCTCTGCCACGCCTCAGCTGACACTAACAAGGTTCATTTTCCCCCTGCAGAAAATCACAGAAATCTGTAAATATTTTAAGAATGAAAGCATCCCTCCCCTCTTGGTATAAATATTCTGCTGTGAAATCCACACGGAGTTTCTTTCCTTCAGCACAGCCTGAGCTCAGGGAAGTTTGTGATCTGAACTCCCAAGCGTGGAGCATTGAACACTGAGAGACAGAAAGTCCCATTAAACCAATGAGCTGGCTCCTGGTTTGGGATCTTTATTCCAGATTTCACATTGAAGTGTCTGTGCTCAGGATTTCATCAGTCTGTGACATGGCTGAATGATTATATGACATGTTAGAGCTTAAATGCACTTTTATTATGCATAAAGCATTACATTTTAGTATTTATTTCCTTTTGCAATGCTTTTTTACCCCTCTGCAAACACAGCCAATACTTGGAAACGATACAGCTAAAAACTCTGCAGTGACAAAGGAAAGAAACCTTTTCCTGAGGAAAAAGAGCCATTCTATGCATTTGGAGACATGACTGAGTGATTCAGAGCAAGGGTAGAACATCCCTTCTGCTCCTGGAGATGAGCAGTCTGAGGTGCACCATGATTTAACCAACCAGGACCTGCAGATCCACAGCCCTGGAGACATCACTGGGTGTCTCACATCCCAGATCTGAGCTCTCAGCAAAGCAAACCAATGCAGGAGCTGCTTATGGGGCTGAATTCCCAGCTCTGGCTGAGCAGACACCACGAGCACACCCCAAAATCCCCCCACACCCACTGCCTCTGCCAGCCCTCACAGCATGGTGTGATAATTGATAAAAAACAGAAAAATTATTAATTACAACAAAAAACCATACTACAAAAAAAAATCTACAAACCAAGTTCAATAAAATGTCAATGAAACAATAACCCCTCACATTCCCCCAGGGCACTGCTTGCTCTGTCTATATCAAATAAAACAATCTAAATTTTACTAAATATTGAGACTCTTGTCTCTCATTTATAACAATAGCAAAGATCTTTCTTTTAATTGAGAGGGAAAGATGGGAGCAGAGGGCAGGACACCTCCTAGTAGGCAAATCACAGAATCCCAGAATATTTGGGGCTGGAGACCTCCCAGTCCAACCCCTGCCCAGACAGGAAAACTCCAGGATTCCCTGGGCAGCTGCTCCAGGGCTCTGCCCCCTCCATGGAGAGAAGCTTTTCCTCATGCTGAGGTGGAACTCGCTGTGGTTTAGCTTTTAGTCAAATGCCTGCTAAAAAAACACTTCCAGTGATAGTCCTGACACCACCAGAGCTGGCCTCCATCCTGCCACCACCCTCTGCCCCAGGACCTGAAACCTGAATTTACCTTGGGCCTGATGCTGCTCAGAGATATTTAGATATTTTATACTCAGAGATATTTTATACTCAGGGAAACAGCAGCACAACATAATAAATAACACAAACACAAGGGCCAAGCACAAATCTGTTCTCCTGGTGCTTACAATACCCAGAAATAGGGAAAAACTAAACAAAGCAAAAAGTCCTCTGGTGATGATCAGTGACAGAGGGAGATGCCAAAAATCATGCCAAAAATCACGCCAAAAAATCACTCAGATGAGGCTGTGCTGGAGCAGATGCAAAGCTCAGGAAATGCTACAGGATTTTACACGATCTCCAATTTTAAACCCCAGCTTCTCTGGGAGCAGCGTGCAAACACAGGAGCCTTTGAGAGGTTTTTTTCTCTGCTTCCACCTGCTGGTCAGACCATCCTCAATTCAAAAATAAACCCGGGGATGAGGAGGGCTGGGCTGTGCCCTGGCCAAAGCCCAGGGGCTGCTCTGGAGCTCTGGGACATTCCCAGAGCAGCTCCTGACTTTGTGTGAGTGCAGCCATGGCTTACAGTTATTGTCTGAACTATTATTATCATTATTATTACTTTGCTGGTGGTGTTGACAAATCCCTGTGGAAGTGCTGGACACTGTATTACACATTATTATTATTATTATTATTATGATGATAGAAACAGAAAGTAAAACTGCAATGCAGCCTCGAGGCAGCACCATCATTTCCCTGGAAATGCCAGCAGAGAAGAATTGAACAAATAACCATGTTGGGGGTGAAAAGCAGTATCACTGCATTTCAGAAGATTTCTTTTTCCAGAAGGGACACTGACTGAAAACTGGAAGAGGCTTGTGGAAATTGTTCCCTGAGATAATTGCTATGGATGACTTTGCTGCAGGGTGAACATGGAATCAGAACCTGGCTCTGTTGGGATGTGCACTCAACACCTCAGTCAGATAAAGGGCAAGGATGGCTTGCACAGAAACTGAAATTCTCCTGATCCCCTGCACCTTCTCCCAAGGAATGATTCCCAAATCCCAGCAGGTGAAACTCTGGGTGGGTGCTCCCCAAACTTTCTGCTCAACAGGACAGCAGGAATCAGCCTCAGGCTGTGCCAGGGGATGTTCACACTGGACATGAGGAAACATTTCATCACAAGAAGTTTGCCAGGGGCTGGCACAGCTGCCCAGGGAAGGGTGGAATCACCATTCCAGTCCCAACATCTGGAAGTGTTCCAGACTCATGGATGTGGGACATGGTCATAGGGCTGGCCTGCATCTCAGAGGGCTTTTCCAGCCTAAAGGATTCCATGGTTTGGAGCAGGCAGGGAGAGGAGAGGATGAGGAGCTCAGGCCAGGGCTGAGGCAGGAACGGGAATTTGTTTCTCTGTCTTCTCGTTCATCAAAGCTGCAGCAGGGCTAACAGGCCAAAATGGAACTAAAGTGCCCAGGAACAATAAACCAGGCACCTCCAGCCCAAAGCCAGCCCTGGAATTGCTCTGACCTGCCTTGGATCCTTTGATGTCCCTCTTTCCCACCCAGGACCAGGTCTTTGGTTCCTGCCCCTCCAGGCCTGCTCAGCTTCTCTTTTCCTGGCTCTCTTTAAAGACACTGCCTGTGATTCCAAGCCTTTCATACTCCTCCCTTACATATCCCTGCTCCATCTGGCACTTGCAACACCTTCCAATTTAGATTCATCTGGAATGAATCCAGCAACAGCTTCAGAAATACTGGAGCAGATGCTTTAAACAATGCCTCTGCCACCTCCTGCACTGCTGGGGCAGGAGGGAGCTGCCAGACCTGCTGCCCTCCTCAGCAGGAGCACTCCCAGCTCTGCTGGAGGATGGGGCACTCACTGTGGGGCTGGCACAGCTCCCTGGGGCTCTGGGCACTTCCCATTTCCTCATTCCCAATCCGTGGCACATCCCCTCCCTCCCCTACAAACCAAAATCCATCTGCTCTGCCACTCTCTGCTGCCACCATCCCTCTCTCCACATCTCTCTTGTCTCCTCCACCACAGCAGGGGGGTGTCCCATCCTGGCACAGCTCCTGGGTGTCACAGGGACCCTGCCCCATCTCAGCATCCCCGAGGGGCTGCCCTCGAGTCCACCCAGTGCCCTGGGGAGGATGAGGAGCTCAGGGCAGCCCCAGCATGGGCTCTCAGCTGCCCCTGGAGCCCTCCCAGGGCTGCTGCTCAGTCCTGAGCAGCTCCTGGACTCACACATCCTCCACCAGCTCCAAAGCTGCTCAAACACCCAAGGATGTTTAATTATCAATGGCAACACTCACAGAGATCCAAGAATATTTAATTATCAGAGGCATCAGTCACAGGCTGCAGCTCCACGCTCACCACTGCCTACTCAGCACAGGCACCTCGATTTACTGAACTGCCTCTGTTCTCTGTTTCCTTTTCATCTCCCTGATTATTGCCCATCATTCCTGGGAAGCTCCAGCAGCAATCCAAGCCAGCCTGGCTCCTGGGCAGCATTGATCTGCCTTCCTGTGTGCTGCCATAAATATCAATCCATCCTCATCTTCCCCCTTGCAAATGCAAACCTGCTGCCAGTGCTGCCCATTCAACAGCTCCAGCTTCCCTGCAGAGCCTGTGGAGCATCAGTTTGGAGCCAGCTGGGACACCCAGGCTGGCCAGGAGCTGCCAGGGTGACATTTCCCAGCTAATGAGGGCCCTGCAAGTGTCCCCACACGTTGGAGCTCAGGAAACTGGAGTTTTTGAGCTTGCTGTGATTCCAGGCACAGAGCCCCTGGAAAACACTGCACTGAACCTAAAACCTTGGAAAAGATTTGTAAATAATAAGTTTTTTGTAAATATTAATAAATAAGTTATTTGTAAATAATAAGTTAAAAATCACAAATGTGTAGTGAGTTACATGTATGTATTTGCACTTAGGGTTTTAAATTTAAAGTTTTTTCAGTGTATTGATAGCTATAAAAAGATAAAAAATATTGGGTGTTGTCTTTTCTTTTTGTTCATCTTCTCTTTTTTTCATGGAACTTAAGTAGTTACATTTAGATTAGTAAAGTCACTCTAAAGGTCATAGAAATCTATTACTGAGTTAAAAGTATAAATAATATAGGTGTTAAACTTTTATTGATCTGTTTAAGTCTAAACACAAGAAATTATCTCAGTCACCTTTCTAATAATCCTAGCTCCAAACTAAAACAAACAAAACTAATAACAAAGCCAGTAATGAGTGGTGCAAAGCCCAGCTCACTCTGACACCCACACCCCTCAGGGGTGGCCCTGTGACAATGGCAGGTGGCCCTGGGCAGATGCCAGCCCCTCCCAGGAGCCTGGGCTGAGCCCCCTGTGCTGGACAGAGCCAAACTCCTGTCAGGGACACGCTGGGAATCGATTCTGCCTCCTGCTCCCCTTCCTCTGCCAGCCAGGGACAGCAGCCTGCTCTGACAGGGGGACATGTGGCACCTGGAGTGCCCAGAGGGGACAGCACCGAGGGCACAGGGCTGGGGGAGCCTCCTCCCCCCATTATGAGTGCAGGACAAGTTGTTGGCTCTTTGCAAGTATTTGAATAAATGTACAATGTTAAATTAGCATTTCTACATGGATATAGCTTTTGTTCTTCTTTTTATTCTCTCTGCTAACAGCAAAAATTAAACATAAGGTTTTTAGAGATAGTTAAAATAACAGCCCATAAATGTGTAATAAAAACCCTACAATTATCAACACTCACTGGCTGCAAAAGGCCAGGACCACCACTCAAATTAAAAAGTGATAAAAAAAAAATTAAAACCACAAACCACGAAAAACACATGGTCTAAAAAGGCAGACCCAAAATGTTCCCCCCAAAAATTGACTATGCATAAAAGTCTATGAATATGTAACAAATAAATGTATTGTAAAATGTATTTAAAAGAATATTCCCAAAGCAGCCGTGTGCTCCTGGCAGCATGCCAAGCACCCGTTTTAACCCTTTGCTTTGTGTTTGTCTCCTATTGTCTTTTTATTAAACCTTTTAAACTCTCCCAAGACAGTGAACCGTGCTTTTCACACCCCCAGGCACAGCCACTGATCCATCAATCCCTTCAAACTGTGTCTGCAGGTAATGCTGCAAGAGTGAGCACATTGAAATGCTGAATTAAGCTCTGAGAAGAGAAAAATCACAATTGCAGCAGAGCCCAAGCAAAGCTGCTGTAAAACCCCTCCTCCACAGGGGCTCTGCTGCAGAGTGCCTTACGTGTAATTAAATGATATGGATAATAAATGCCAGGAATCAAAGGGAAGGCAAAATAAAGGTTTGAAGGTAAAAGATGTTTTCAGATCTGATTTCAAAATGATGGTGCATAAATGGAAAAGCAAATTTAACAATATTACTGTACTCTATCATTAGGAGAAAATGAGAGCGATTTACTTATCACAAAACTGCACTTTTTAAACAAAACCACCACTTAAAACAAAACGGATCTTTGATAGAAAGACCATCAGAGCTGGGCTATTCACAGCAGGCAGGCTGAGGGAGGCTCCTGTCCCGTGCTCCAGGCTCTCAGTGTCCCAGGGCAGGTGGCACAGGGGCAGCAAAGGGCACCCAGGGCAGCCTGAGCCACCACAAACACCTTGGGCAAAGGTGAGACCTCCCCAGGGACAGCCAGGAAAACCCAGCCCAGGGCAGGCTCAGAGCTGCCTGGAGTTATCCCAGGCTCAGGAAAACCCAGCCCAGAGCTCCCTGGAGTATCCCAGGCTCAGGAAAACCCAGCCCAGGGCAGGCTCAGAGCTCCCTGCAGTGCCCCAGACCCAGGAGGTGGCTCTGGGAGCGCAGAGCTGAGGCTCACCACGAAGCTTTATGGGTTCAATATACAGAAAATGCAAGTCAGCTTTTGCTGCCCACAAAGAGCAGCACTGTGCTGTGCCCTGCTCTGCAGCTGCCCCAGTCCTGGCCCATGGGAAATGCACAAACTGCTCCAGCCCAGCAGCCATTCCTCCTCATCCCTCAGCAGCCCTGGGGTCAGGACTCTCTGTCCCCTCAGGGTAAGAAATCTGCTGCCTTTGCAGGCACTTCACTGGCTCCTGTGCAAACAAAGCAACACGCAAACTTTGCAAGGTCACTTGCCAAAAATCCCCGATTCTCTCTGCTCCATAAGTTTCACAAGCCAATAAAGATCTTTATTAAACCCAGCCAGGCACCAACTCCACTCCACTCTCAGCCAGGTTTAGATCAGGCAGAAATTTTAAAATAGTTCCAGTACATAAATATGATGTCACCAGATTTATTCTGTCCATAGGGGGGCTGAATTGCTCTTTCAAAATTCCCTGTTATTGCTGGGGTAGCAGAAACCCACCCAATGCCCAGTGCTCCTGCACCTGGAGCACCTTGAGGAACCCAAAAATGCCACTGAAGGGTTTGGAGAAGGTGATCTTTTCAACCCAAACCACTCTGGGGTTCTGTGACACAAATTACCCCAAATTAAACCCACAGTCACAAATTTCAGGGATTTGGTCACTCTACCCCAAGTGGATCAGAGAAAAGCAGCAGCTGCCACAGTCCCCTGTGGGAAGCTAAGCAGGAGTAGAAATGCAATTTTCATTAACAGCACACAGAGCCCAGGGTGCCTGTCCTGCTGCTCCTGGGGGAAATCAGAGAGCAGGGAGCAGCTTTTGGTGTGTCAATAAAATCATGGAATTGGTAAGGGTGAGAAAGATCTCCAGGATCCCTGTGAGCACCACCAGCCTGTGACATCCACAGAGCTCTGAAATCCCCCAGGATGGGGACCCAGCAATCCCCTGGGCAGCCTTTCCATGAGAAATTATTCCTGATATTCAGCCTGGAGCTCCCCAGCACAGCCTGGCCCTGTTCCCTGGGATAAGATCCCAAATCCCCTTGGCTGTCCCCTCCTGTCAGGGAGCTGTGCAGAGCCACAAGGGCCCCTTGACCCCCTTTTGTCCAGGCTGAGCCCCTTCCCAGCTCCCCCAGGAATTCTCCATTCCCTTCCCAGCTCCCCCAGGAATTCTCCAGCCTCTTCCCAGCCCCTTCCCTTCCCTGGACCCCTCCAGATGCCAGGGGCAGGGCTGGCACAGCCCAAAGCCAGGGCTGCACCCCTGCACCTGCAGGGAAAGCAGGAACACACCAGCTCCGAGGGATGCCAGAGCACCAAGGAGCTTTTGATTCATATTTAATTGCTAAACTCAAAGAAAGCCCAAAAGCACCGTGAGGTGAAGAGCAGAGATGAGAGATTCAGCTCGGAGAACTCAGAAATGCCAAGGATTTTCCCCACCTGAGTCCTTCACACAGCACTTCAAACACGGGAATGAAACCTGGGAGTGCACGGAGCTCTGGCAGAGCTGGGCAAGGTGTGCAGCCTGCAAAGTGCATCAGTGGGGCTGCTTTCAAAGCTCTCCAGGATGAAAAGAGAAAATAAAATAAAAATAAAAGTGAAAGAGAAGCAGAGCAGAGCCACAGTCTGGTTGTGGGAACTCAGGCTGGACATCAGGAGGAATTTCTCCCCTTAAAGAGAGGCCCAGAAGTGGCACAGGGAGGTGGTGGAAGCCTCAAACAACGAGCAGACTCTCTGGGATCTGGTTTAGAGGACATGGGGATCAGTCAGAGGTTGGACTGATGCTCTTGGAGGGGTTTTCCAGCCCTACTTATTCTGTGGTGCCCCCTGCCTGCCCTCCTCACTGCTCTGCAGCCCGTACACCCAGAAGGAAAAGCTCATCTGAAACTCATTCAAATTTTACAGTAAAATTTAACTGCATCAATTCTTGCAGTCTGTGTTTCTGTTAATGGATCTTTCCCCCTGAAACTCAGACAATAAAACAATTCTGCTGTTGAGCAGCATTGCTCATTTACAGTTCTGAAAACACTGAAGGAATTTATCAGAGTATTTGCCAGCACCAGAAAAGGGTTTGGACCAACCCCCACGAAGCCCAAAGCAGCAGGGTCAAACAGAAGCAACAATCCAGGCAGGAGAGCAGGAAAATCCAACAGCTTGGAGGGGACATTCCCTGCCCTGGCCCCTGCCCAGAGGGTGCCAAGCTCTGATCCTGGCCAGGGCTGGGGCTTGGTGGGTCTCAGAATCTGNTAACACTGCTTAAACTTCTGTGACTTTTAGGTTCTCATCTAAAGCTGGTGATTTGTTCCAAGGGCTGTAATCAACCCCACAGATGTTTTGGGATCATCCCAGGGTCTCAGAGCCCCTGGCAGGGTCTCACAGCTCTGGATCCCAAAGGGATGTCCCAAACTCCAACAGTGGGAATTGGGCACTGAGACCTGCAGCAAAGGGAAGGAGCTTCCCTGAGAACGTGGAGACAGGAAAAACTCCAGGAGAAAGAAGATGATGAATATTAAACACATAAAATAGATCAAAATGCACATTAAAATGTATTTCCCTGAAAGCTCAGGGGCTCTTGTTGAGCACAGCCCAGTGCTGGGATCACAGAATTCCTGACAAATCCATCCCCACCTGCTCCTCCCTCCCTCCTGCAGCTGGGCCACCAACAGGAGCTGCCACCTTTGTTCAAGGGAGAAGCAGCTTTATGGTGCCTTCAGGAAATACATATTAAAATTTCATTCTCATAAATATCCTTTACAGCTTGCAGCACTAATTACATTGAATTCATTTAGTTCTCGGGCCGTTAAATAAAGTTTTTCATTGATTTACAGATTATAGGTTGATATATCACAGCAAAGCTCCTTCCTGGTTTATTACGCCCCTCAAAGCCTTTTTAAAAATATTATTCAGTCCAAAATCAATAGTTACACTTGCCAAGGAAAAAGCAGCGAGGTGGAAAGGCTCCCAAAGGGAAGCTTTGACCCCGGGGTGAATTTTACCCAGAGCAAGAGAACATCCCAGTCATGAAAAATGGGACTGATGGATATGGAAACACCTGAGCAAAACCTCTCCACTTTGCACCCCCTCCTCCTCTCATTCCCCACAATATTTTTTTTTTCCAATAAAAAGATGATGAATCGCTCCAAGGCTTTTGCATTTCCAAATCAGAACACACCCCAGGCTTTTGGTCCTTGGATTTGTCCCCATTTGGATGGGGTTTTATACAGTTCTCAAGTGAGAGTGGATTCATTTGGAGAAGCATGACATTTCCCAGAGAAAGGGGGAAATCTCTCCAACATGATAATGATGTGGGGAAGAATGCATCTCCCAAATCAGGCCCAAGCTGGAGCAGCTCTGTGCAGGAGCTGTGAGTCATCACAGCTTGGAGATGCTCGAGAATGACTAATTTGAATTTTCAAAGTGAAAATAAAAGGTTACATGCTTGGGGATGCAGGCCACAGGCGGCTCTGAGGGGATCTGGCAGATGAGAGGGAAGGGAGGGAACAATTCCTGCGGGAATTCCTGCAGGAGGTGCCAGGGAGGGTCCCTGGGCTGTGCATCCCCTGCTCCCACACTCAGCCCTGGGAGCTCCAGCCCTGCTGCAGTCCCACAGCCCCCAGGAACAGGTGGGTGGGGAAATCCCAGCGTTTTGCACCGAGCTTTTTGTGGGTTCATCCCTGAACAGGAGGGACAGCACACAGGGAATGAATTTTGGGAAGCAATCCCCCCCTCTGAGGCATCTCCCCCACACCTCCCTCTGCTGTGCATCCTTCAGCTTCAGATGAGAGCACTAATATCCTCCACAGCTTTAAAAATGCCATTAAGGAAAGGTAACTCAGAAACACTGACGTCTCAGACCCTATAACTTTGCTGCCATGAGAGTGTTTAAATTGCATTTTGCTGCCTGTGATGGATCTGTCACCCCGGGAGCAGCAGAGCTCCTGAGCTGGGCTCTGGGAATATTAAAGAAGCTCTGCCACAGGTTCATATATTTCAATCTCCTCTGTCTCGCTGGGCAGGCAGTGCCAGGGCTGGCAGCTAAGAGGGTAAAAAATTAGCAATTTATTTATTCCCTCCCCCTGCATGCTCCCAGTAGGAGTATCACAGTCACAGGGAGCGGGGCTCAGTCTAATCCCAGCTGCTCTGATTGTGTTAACTGGCTTTTCCTGGGAGGGAAAGGGATGTTCTGAATGACACTGTGCTCAGTTAACCCCTGCTGCTCCCTGAGGATGGGGAGAGCTGAGGGAGCTCTGTGCAAGAAGCCCCAGCCTGGGCTGGGCTGGGCTGGGAGGGACAGCAAAGGTCACCCAGAGCCACCCTGCCATGGCAGGGACACCTCCCACTGTCCCAACCCCAGTGTCCAACCTGGCCTTGGGCACTGCCAGGGATCCAGGGGCAGATTTCCCTGCTCTGGGGATTCCATCCCAGCCCTACCCACTCTCCCAGGGAGCAATTCCATCCCAAAATCCCATCCACCCCTGTCCTGTGGCACTGGGAGCCATTCCCTGTGTCCTGTCCCTCCATTCCTTGTCCCCTCTCCAGCTCTCCCAGAGGAAGGCAGATGCTGCTCCTCCTTCCCTTCTTCTTGCACAAAGGTTGGACTTGATCTCGGAGGTCTTTTCCAACCTGCCAGATTCTGAGATTCCACAAGATCCAGGAGCAGATTTCCCTGCTCTGGGGATTCCATCCCAGCCCTACCCACTCTCCCAGGGAGCAATTCCATCCCAAAATCCCATCCATCCCTGTCCTGTGGCACCGGGAGCCATTCCCTGTGTCCTGTCTCTCCATCCCTTGTCCCCAGCCCCTCTCCAGCTCTCCTCCTTCATTTATTCTTGCACAAAGGTTGGACCTGATCTCTTGGTCTTCTCCAACCTGACAGGCTCTGAGATTCTACAAGAACCAGGTCGGTGAGTTCTCGTTAATGAGCTCGTTTGGGCTCCCTGACCCCTCGCTGCAGCTTGAACAGAAAGTGTTACTATAAATAAGGGTGGAACTGATTCTCCCTAGCCAGGGACCATGGTTCCCACCCAGCAGGATTATTATTATTCACTGCAGCTCAGCTTCACCCAGCCTGAAGAGGAGCTGTTATTACAACTCACATGATAATGAAAGTTTTTCTTTACCTGAACCCACTTTAGAAAGAACAGTATCAAAAATGGCACTTTTCGTCTAAGCAGTGTTCTGCCAGCAATTGTGTCCTCCAAACCCCTATAAAAACAGCTCACTTGAAATCAAATCAGCTGCTTCCTACTGTACTGGGTGCCCAAGGCATTAATTTGTTTGGGAGATGACAGCACATGATGGCCCTGCCTGCTGCCACGGCCACAGCAGCTCAGCAGGGCTGCACTCACAGCATTCCTGGGCACCATTCCCATTCCTGGGCACCATTCCCCATTCTCTTGATACCTGGAAAGGCTGAGCTGGAACAGAGACTGGGCAGAGCAAAAGGGATAAAACAGGGATTGATTGGAAGGATAAAATAGGTATTTATTGGAAGGATAAAATAGATATTTATTGAAATGATAAAATAGGGATTGATTGGAAGGATTCACCTTGGGCAGTGCAAGAGCCCAGCCAGGGCTGCACCCAAATCAAATCCCAGCTGGATCCTGGTCACGAGTTTTACACTTTGATAAGTTTTGGCTCATCCACACATTGGGGTCAATGATCCACCCACAGCCCCAGGCTGTGAAGTCTCAGCCCCCTTTCCCTCACTCTGTTTATGATTTTTGGGTACCATTGTCCTGGATTCTCCAGCTGGGAAGGAATTGTTTTGTCACTGCCCTGTGAGGAGAACTCACCAACACCTAACATGAAGTTTCAGAGTTACAAAAGCAGCAGAGATTGTGAAAAATAGAAAACTAAACCCCAAGGCATCACTCTCTACCACTGACAAACACTGCAAGACAAATCAGCCCCGGCTCCTCACCACAGGGTGAGATCATCAGGTGCCACCTCAGCCTGGCACTAAACCCATCCCAATCTCCCTGCACCCGTTCTGGGAGCACCCAGGGGTGACCTGAGAGCAAAGGCACTGCAGGAACGGGCTCAGACATCACCCCCAAAACTCTGCACTGTGCAGATCCTGATTTCCCAAAATAGGAGTATTGCTCTAGAACCCGTACTCAGCTGTGATGGACACAAGACTCTGTAACAATTTAAATTACAAAGTGTGTGTTTATTCAGCAGTGTGAGGTGATCCTCTCACAGCACTGCAAAATCCCAGGTGATCACAGAGTCTGTTTATTGATAAAAACTCCAAATAAATACATATTCATAATCACAGCCCCTCCCATCCCCTTCCTATGGTAATTAGCACGAATAGCTATTAAGCATGATTGGCTCCTTAAATTAAGTCTGGGGTGGTTTTTGTGGGGAGGGGTCTTAGAGGGAGGCAGTAAGGCGAGTCTTCCTCACTCTAAACTCTTTACCTTTTCTATCAGTGACAACACAAATTATTGCTGGGGGCAGTCCAAGTTTTTCCCAGAATGGGTTTCTGGTTGCATTGTCTGTGTTCCTGTGGGTCCCTCACTGGTTTCATCTTTTCCCATTCTAAGCACAGCTGAGCAAACATAAGATGACAGACAATTATTTAAATTTCAGATAACTACCTCAAGCCCGATTTTCCTTCTAACTTTTAACTTCTAATTATTTTCAGCAAGGCCTATCTATGTATTTGCTTCTTAATTCTAGCAAATAACTAACTTTTAACTAAAATCCTAATTTTTTTAAGATTAGTGTTCCAATCCCACAGCAGCCACACTGCCCACGCTCATCCTGCAGGTATTGGGGTGCACACAAACCTCACATGTCCCCACAACAACCACCAGGGAAGGGCTTTAGAGCCTCTCCATCTTCCTGAGCCTTTGAAATTTCCTCCTGAATCATCTCCCTCTGAAGTTCCCTCTCCCTGTCACTCTGGTGAACATTTCAAAGCAGACGTTCTGCTTTCATTTCAATTATTCTCTTTTTCTCCCCTCTGTTTTCCAGGGAATGTCAGTTTTCCCCTCAGAACGGTTTATTTTATGGCTTCAGATAAGCTTTTAGGGATATTACAGGGCTGCTAGTGTGGAGCAGGCTCATCACACCCTCCCCAGTGCTGGGTGCTGCCCTACTTTGAGGCTGTCTTACACGGGCTATATTAAGCACACACATGCAAAAATGTTCTCTGTGATGTCTGGGTGCCTTGGAAAGAAACAAGTGGTGAAACAATTCCAAACAGGGCACACGTTTCAGACTGACAAAATTATCCCCATCAGCTGGGGCAAGAAACCTGAAATTATCTCATTGATTGAAATCACATCCTTCCTCCCGCTGATCAAACAGATAATGCACCTTATTTATTTGAAAACAACCAACTCTGCTAAGTAGTACCTGAAATTGAGCTCTCAAGATGAAATTAATGCCATTTGCTGCTTGAAACAGGAGGAAGGTGCATGTTGAAATATCAGTCTGGGGATGCAGAAGGAACATTCAACTTGGAATTCATAAATCCTTCCCTGACACCAGCAAGCTCAACAGAAAGCTCTTGGTAAATTCCTTTAAATTGAAATCCTAAATGCTTTAAAAACACAAAGCAAGACTTCAGTGGTCTTCAGAGAAGGAGCTAAATATCCAAACAGCACAGAGAGCTGTGGCTGATCCGTCCCTGGCAGTGCCCAGGTTGGACACTGGGAGCTGTCCCCGCCATGGATGGGGTGGGAATGGTGATCTTTGAGGTCCCTCCATCCCCAGCCATCCTGGGGTTCCAGGATTCCACAATTCTTGCCCTGACAGAGCAGCCCCAAGGCTGGGAATCAACTCCAGAACCAGCTGCACCCCCAGGAGAAGCAGGAGCTCCCCAGGCTGGGCCTCCCTCCCCAGCCCAGCACTCACAACTGAGATTTGGCCACTCTCAAAGTCACTGAAAGCTCCAGTCAGCAGCAATTCACTCTCTCAGCTTAATGGAGGAAATGGGCAAAAAAAGCAGAACCAAGAACTGGTTGCTATAAAACACTGTAGAGCAAATGTCAAAGAGTAATTAAAAAGAAGGGAGGATTTCTGTGGACCTGAATGAATAATGAGGAAGGGAGCTACTGTTGAAGTGACACTGCTTAATAATCTCATTGTAAAAACAGAGAAAAGTTGTGTTCGGGGAATTATTTTTTAATTATTTTGAATTGGTGGCTGGAAAATGAAAGGAAAATGGGTGCTTGTGCTGTTAAATGCCACTAATGTACAAGGCTCCTGAACAAAAAGCTTCTCAATTGAAACACTCACAATGCAGTGCCATCACTTATCAGCTGAAATGCATTTTGTGCTGCCACTCTCTCTGGGAACAGCACAGCTCCTGAACTGGGGAATTCAGAGCCAGAGCCATGAACTGCTGGGCTCTCTCCCCCTGCAGGTCCCCAGTGTGGGCTGGGAAGGACGAGCAGGTGCTGGGGACCAGAAGAATTTAATTCTGTTTATAACCTGCTGTGTTCAGAGCAGGGATCAAGCACAGCAGTGCCCCAGCAGCCAGAGAGGCTTTTCCTCCACAAGTCTGCAATCAATCCTGGCAGAGGTGACAAGGGGACAGCGAGGTGACAGCGTGTGCTGGCACTGCCACCTCTGGAGGAGGAAAATGGCTCTGCACAGCCAGGAGAGAGCCTGGGGCTGGGCTGGGCTCTGTGTGAGCTGAACCTGTCTGGGGCAGGCACCTCCCTGGCAGCCAGGGACACCCAGGGGTGCCTGTGCCATGCAGGGCTCTGGAGCCAGGCTCCCTCCAAAGGGCGAGCATCACCTTCCAAAGGGAAAAAAAAACATCTGGGGCGAGCATCGCCCTTGCAAGGGGAAGAAAGGCACAACCGGGGCGAGCATCGCCCTTCCAAGGGCAGGAGAGGCAGAATCGGGGCGAGCATCGCCCTTCCAAGGGCAGGAGAGGCAGAATCGGGGCGAGCATCGCCCTTCCAAGGGCAGGGGAGGCAGAATCGGGGCGAGCATCGCCCTTCCAAGGGCAGGGGAGGCAGAATTGGATTTCACTCATGTCACAGGGCAGGAGTTGGGGTCAAACCCCAGAGCCCCAAACCCCTCAGAGGCAGTGCCTGCAGCACAGGGCTGCTCCCTCCCCAGCCCCGCTCCCAAATTTGCTGTTTTCTCAGCAAACTGAACACCTGAAAGCCAGAGCTGAGCCTCTCCTCCCTGTCAGATGCACTTCATCCCCTGCACTAAATTATAGATGTTAGGCAGTTCCGAGAGAGGAGTGTTAATTATTAATAGGAATTACCTGAATTGATTCGCAATTACAGAATATTATTTTCCATCACACTGCAGCAGGGCTGCAGGAATTCCATTAAACCCCAAATGAACACCATCAATTCCCATTAGGACACATGGAAACTGAGCACATTGTGTCTCTGTTGAAGGCAGGGATTGGCACCACCCATTTCCATGAGCTCCACGTGGAATATTCTGGGCTCCCAGCTGCCACCACCTGCTCCACCCAAAATCCCCTTTTTTTTTGACCAGCACAGTCCCTGCACAGCAGCTCCCATGAGCTCTCTCTCCCCATATAGGATCCCTTCCCCAAAACCTGACCCATAAAAATTGACATTTTGGGTTCCTTCCTCCTGATTAACAAAAAAGAGAGGGGGGGAAAAAAAAATGTCTCTGCAGGGCCTTTCCAAAGGATTTTCTCATCACAGACATCCCAACAGGTGCTCAACACAACTCACTCCTTCCCTGCATGGATATTGCTGCTCTGAGACTGACAGAGCATGCTACCAAACACTAAAATAGTCATTTATTTCTAAACTTTCTGCAGGAAAGTAAATAAACAGGTTTTTTCCATCATCTTGCAGTGGGAAGAGACACAAACAGGGCTTTTTTTCTACAGAGCAGGCCCCCTAAATCACACACAGGTGGTACAGCAGAAATATCCAGATGGTTATTCTTTTTTTGGTGAGATTCTTTTTTTTTTTCTCCCTGCTGCTTGTGATTCTCAATTTTTAAGCATGATTTTAATTTTTGAAGGGCTCTTCCAACACAAATTGGATGGATTCTACAGGCCAGCAGCCCCGAGATAAAGTTAATAGATTAAAGCCCAAATAAAGTGAGAATGCTCCCTCAAAATGCAGTGGCAGAAATCCCCAGGCTACAGCAGGCAGCTTTTCAATAAATAAATAAAATAAAATAAAATAAAAATTAATAAATAAATAATAAA